>VZSG01001329.1:70936-84791 GCA_013398315.1 Nothoprocta pentlandii
TGCCACGACTCCGGCTCCTCCTGCCATTACACCATCCAGGTGCAGCCCGTGCAGAGGTCCAGCTGCGTGTCGCCGTGCTACCCCCAAGTGCAGCGCTATTGCCCTCCGCTGCTGCAGTACTGCCCCCCGGTGCAGTACTGCCCCCAGTACTCCAAGAACATCTGCAAGCTGCCCTCCTCCTACCCCAAGTATTAACAGCAGGATCCATCCCAGAGCCCACATCTGCTGACTGCCTCCTCGGATTCTTCTCCTGCTTCATCCTTGCCTATCTCTGCAGGCAAATGCTTTTAACACAGCCAGTGGGTCGCGTAGTGATCGGGTGACGTATCTCAATCATCTTTGAGTTCTTTGTGTTCTTGCTGCCAATGCCCAGTGCAATGCTTGCTATTAGTGTTTTCCGTCTTGCTTTTCTTGTTCTGTTTCCAGCAAGACAATAAAAATTCTGCTTCAAGACTACCATGTAGTGCTGGGTGTTTAGTCGCTGTTCGTTGATACCTACTTGCCTGATCGCGTCTTGGGTGTGATTTTCCTTGTGTGCTTTAGTGAGTGATTCCAATAGCTAAAATTCATGGAAAGCTGTAGAAAGCTGATTTTTGAAACCCACTTGGATGCAGCCCTGTGCCACGTGCTGTAGGTAACCCTGCGTGTGCAATGGGGTTGGACTAGATGACCTCTAGAGGTCCCTTCCAACCTTAAGAATTCTGTGATTCTACGAAGAGAAAGCAGCAGGAATTGCCCGCGGTGGCTGCCAGCAGTACCAGGACATCATCCATGTGCCAGGGGAACATGCCCAGGTGTGAAAGCAGAGTACGTGCACCGAGCTCAGCAGACGCGATGTGAGCTCAAGATATAGCCGGGGGCCTGGCTTGCACGTTCATGCTTTTACTGCAGATAGGATCTTTGAAAGCCACTGCTATATTTGGAAACAAAACAAAGCAAATATTGCATGTTCTTTAACCTGAGCTGGAACGGCCTCAATTAAAGAGTTTTTGCAGTGTGTAATGAGAGAAAGCTCCCGAGTGTGATTCACCCATCCCGGGCAGGCGTGGGAATGGACTTCTGGAAGTCCCTAGTAAATAACCAGTCAGTAAATACCTAACAGGAATTGCTTATAAATAAGTTATGGGAAAAATTGTCAGTATAGAAGAATGGCCTATTAAAGAGGAAAAGCTATAAACGACATGCGGAGGATAATTAATTGCAGACCGACATTGGTCTAGTTGCCATTACTAAGGGATGGCTCATTTTTCATGCAGCCTTTGGGAACACCGTTTTTCCCTGTTCACTCTTCACCTGTGAATTAGAGAGTGATGAGTCAGTAAGTCTTTCAGTTCATAGAAGTTTTGTCCTTATGTTTGTTTGCTCCTTCACTTTCCTTTCCTGCACAAGGTCTAGAGCTCTCCATTCTGTGAGTAATACAGAGTATTTTATTTCCTCTTCCTTTTTCAGTCCTACAAAATGCTCAGAGCTTTTGTCAGTCCTGGAAAGGTTTATCATTGGGACAGCAAGAATCAAAGCTTTTACCTCGTTAGAATCATTAAAAAATCAAAGACCATAAAATTTGTGAAAAGGAAGATTCCACATCTGTGTGCTCTAAATGGACAAAGGAACCTCAGCAATCCCAGCTGTGTTTAACAACGTAATAGCGGATTTCCACCACCAGGATTAACCAGGAGCAACTCCCTGGAGTTTAATAACACAGAATTTGCATTAGCTCCTTCGTGGAAGGATTGCTCCACCTCCTATGTAATTCTCAAAGCCAAACAGATAGCCCAGTAGCACTTTGGGGATCTTATGGAGGCTTCAAGAGTTCACCTACTCCATTCAGAATGTAACTGGGATCTTTTTCTGGACATGGCTAGGGCTGGGCTTTTCCTTCATAAACCTTCTCCTACAAACCTGGTCAGGAGTCTCTCTGGCCTGGATTTCTCTCACATGACTTTAGTCATTGTTGACTTGCAAATGCAGATCTGATGACAGCGATGTATTTTTTTGGCTTAGCAGGTGATGGATGAAGTAATGCACCAGAGCTGTATGAAGTCACATTAAAAAATGCCTCATTTGGACTAACATCTCTTCCTCAGCACCTCCATGTTTCTAAAGTCCTTTCTCCATATGCTCCATGCTCAAATGTCCATTCCAGGCCATACTCTAGACTGGCATGAGCCTTCCTTATTGCCAGCAGAGATGCCCGCATTCGATTGCCATAAATCTGTACCTCTAATTAGATATTAACATATGGCAGCAACCTAGTCTAACCAGATCATTAGCACAAAGCTAGACAAACTCAATAGGAAATTAAGCCTGTGTTTCAAGGACAGGAAAATTAACTTTAGAAAGAGCTTGCCCCGAGATATGGTGAATTCTTGTATGTTATCTGGGAAGGTGGTCTGAATTCCCTTCAGACTCACAACACTAGAAGCTGCCCTCCATCCCCAAATGATCTCAGAAACGAAAAATTTAATGATATACGTCATGGTGCCGGGTCTTGTGAATTCCCTCTGACTAGAGAGGGACAATTTTTTAAAAAATACGTAGATTAATTTGAAGTTCTTAAGATGCTCAGCATATCACGTAAGGCCTTCGGGCTTGCATGTAAAATAAATACTGACATCATTAATGAATAATTGCAACATGATCATTAGCATCAGCACTAATGACTGCCAATAGGTGACTGAGAAGGGAGCATAGAGTTGATTCCAAAAATGACGTCCATAGGTGGATCTTTCCTTGCTTGAGGGCATACTAGGACTTAAAGGAATGTAATTGGAATTTTGAAGATCAAAATGTGCTAAGCAGAAACATAAGAAAAGCATTGTGATTCACTTTTATTTAAAAATGTCAGAAAGGAATTAAAAATCTGGACTCCAGTTTGACCCAAACTCTACTCCAATATTCCTCACAATTTTTTCAGCTAAAATTTCTCATACTAGCAAAGCAGAGTACATACATTTTCCAATGCCTGGAACAAGGAATGAGATGTCAAGAACTTTCTGTTCCGTATTTACTCTTCTGATGACCAGGACTCCAAAGAAGACACCAGACTTGGCCGTTTCTACATCCGAAACCAAATCACAAGTGATGGAGTGACAGGTGCCCAAAAGGCCTCCCCATGCTTCTGGAATCCACCACTTCTTAATGATAATTAGGATTTTTATGTTAATTTAGCACTCACTGCATCTGAACAAGCCACCTAGCATATCTGTCTAATGACATTACCATATGCAAAATAAGCAGAAACATACCTTTGAAGCAGTTCACAAGAATTAACTTGACATTAAAAAACTGTAAAAAATTCACAGAACAAATTGCTAATAACACAAAATCGAGGGGGTGGTCAAAAATAATGAGGCAGATGAGGGCACGTTCAATGAATAAGTATAGGTTAGGTGGGTAAATGATGAAGTCAGAATTGCTATGGGGTATCTCATTTCCGACAGGCGAATTTTGAGCTAAATAAAAGGCCTCCCATCCTTTTGCTCCTCACTCAACTACACCTCTCCGTTAGCACGGTAAGTTCACCTTCTGGCAACGTTCTCTGTTAACAAGGGTTCTAAGAGGGTTCTGGTCAAGCAGCACATCTGAGGATGGCTTTGTGTCTGATTTACAGTTCTGCCTGAGTCCAAGCTTTCCTAGCATATTGCTTGCTGCAAAACAGAGCCAAAGAGCTCAGGCTTTGGGAGTGAGAAATAAAACGTGGGAGTTGGTAGTTCATGAAGGGATGGTCATAGATGGGCAAAGAAAAGCTGTTCCCAGAGTGGTTCAAAGAGTCTATGGATTTATTGAGACGTCAGCTCAATAAATTTGCAAAGATGGAGTGTATTTGAGCATACTTGGTGTTTCAGGTCTCTGTTCCTCTGGTTCCGCCTGCACTACAACCACCTAAAACATGTCCTCTTGCGGGTGTTGCTCCTCTGGAAAGACGGTGTGCTGCAGCCAGCCGTGCCAGCAGTCCAGCTGCTGTGACCCATGCCAGAAGGCCAGCTGCTGTGTGAAGATGTGCCAGAAATCCACATGCTGTGACCCATGCCAGAAGACCAGCTGCTGTGTGAAGGTGTGCCAGAAGTCCACCTGCTGTGACCCGTGCCAGAAGACCAGCTGTTGTGACCCGTGCCAACAGTCCAGCTGTTGCAACCCATGCCAGCAGTCCACTTGCTGTGACCCATGCCAGCAGTCTAGCTGTTGTGACCCGTGCCAGCAGTCTACTTGTTGTGACCCATGTCAGAAGCCTACTTGCTGTGACCCATGCCAGCAATCCACCTGCTGTGACCCATGCCAGAAGCCCACTTGTTGTGACCCATGCCAGAAGCCCACTTGTTGTGACCCATGCCAGCAATCCACCTGCTGTGACCCATGCCAGAAGCCCACTTGCTGTGACCCGTGCCAGCAGTCTACCTGCTGTGACCCATGCCAGAAGCCCACTTGCTGTGACCCGTGCCAGCAGTCTACCTGCTGTGATCCATGCCAGAAGTCTACCTGCTGTGACCCATGCCAGAAGCCCACTTGCTGTGATCCATGCCAGAAGTCTACCTGCTGTGATCCATGCCAGCAGTCTACCTGCTGTGACCCATGCCAGAAGTCCACTTGCTGTGACCCGTGCCAGCAGTCTATCTGCTGTGACCCATGCCAGAAGTCCACTTGCTCCGTCCCATGCCAGCAATCCACCTGCTGTGACCCATGCCAGCAGTCCACTTGCTGCATCCAGCCGTGCAAGAAGTCCACCTACTGCTGCACCCAACGGTGCCTGCCCTGCAGCCGCTGCGGCTGCAGCCCCTGCTGCTGTGGATCCCTGTCTTGCTGCTCAACCCTGGTGAAGAAGCCAGTTGTAGTGAGCTGCAGCCCAGTGTCTTATTGCTCTCCCTTGAGGAAGTACTGCGTACCCCTGCAGCAGTGCTGCTACTCCATCAGAAGGTGCTGAGGATCCTGCTTCAGGTCGGAAAAGCAGCTTGGGCATCTGCCATCTCTCGAGCGCAACAAGACCAGGCACTGCCAGATGACAACCTGCCACTGCTTCCTGGTTCACATCGTGATGGAGCAAATACCCAGTGATTTTCTTCTTCTTCTGGAAATTAAGCTGTCTTCTTTCTCTCTGTTCTTTAGCCTTCTGTAGAGTACTTGAATATATTGCCCACTGTATAAGGCAAGGAAATCTTATATATGTCTTCCTGGTGTATGGGACATGGGATTCATTTGCTGTTAATTAAATCATTCTTCATTTTCTCTGCTGACTGGTAAACAATAAAACTTATTCTTAAGCAAATCCTAAACTATCTTGTCGTTCCTCTGCCCAGAATGAGTCCTCACTCTGGTGCTATTTGGTTTTGTGTCACCTTCTCATGATTGCACTCCCATATCATGTCAGAGCCTGCAGGAAACATAAAGATCTGCTCCACTTTCCATGGGCATATATTAGGCCATGCCTAAGGCACCAGAACAATGTGATACCCTTTTCACGTACTGACCCTCTACCTCAGAGACTCATCATGATTTTGACTGTAAAACTGATCGTTTACGTTAAAGAAAATGTAAAGAACACATTGGCAATGAAGCATACATAGTTCTTCACCTGAAAATGCACATAGAAACTCATCCCTGATATTGGAAGTTGGAATTTCAATAGCTACTGAAAGAGGTTTTCACTACTCATCGAGTACCAGGTGCCATCTTCTTCCAGTGCTGTCTTCAGAAATAAAAATCAAGGGAGCACTTTAAAATTATTTTATTTTTAATTAGAATTAACTATTTTTAATTAATCATTGTTATATCAGCAGAGCCTTTCATGTCTTGCATGCAGCATTCCTGCATTACAACAACCAGAATGAAACCTTGGCACTAAAATACAACTTAAAAGCTCCATTCTTAAAATAGCACACCCATGAGTCAACGAGCCTCTCTACCTGGCACGGACTTCCTTTGCTATTAAAATTCAGGACACATTTGTGAATTGTAGGTCTAAGGAAAATGCCTCGAGCACTCCCTTGATTGCTTCCCTCTAACTAACCTTCGGAGCATACACAAAGTCTGGATTTAAATAATCTTCTCTACTAGGATTCTCATGAAAAGTTTATTCAGGTCTTTAAGAGTCTGATTAATAAGCGAATAAGTTTCACTAAACTGGCAGAAGTGTTCCCCATACCACACCGTCACAGAAATATCTTCTATTAAGCAATTCATGAACATGAACTTGTGCATGTGCAGAAAGAACAGGGATCACAGCTTCCTCCCTTCAGAAAACACAGACATTCCCAAATTTGCTTGACCACTGTGGATGTTGGCAAAAGCATAGTGTGTTGCAGAGAAGGAATTTGGTGTGCAAGATGCTGTTTCTCACACCTTAAATCCCAGGGTTGCCACAGTATCAGCATAAGACCCTGGTCACCAACAGTCTCGCAGGTTCATATGCATTTGTATGAGGACATGGTTTTGACCAAAATTCTGGCAATCAAACCTGATTAAAAAAAGAAATAAATGATTTATTTGATGGCCTGCATGTCTGAGGGGTTACACAAAGAGGATATTACCTGCTGCGGGCAGGTATCTGCCTACTATCATGTGAATGGAACAAAGCTCCCCTGGGAAAATTCCAGGAGAGACACTCAATGCCATGGGAGACCATATCACATCCTGGGAAAAACTTCATGTCCCAGCCACCGTGGGTCACCTGCCACCAGCCAGTCCCACAGTCAGGATCTGCTGATCATGATGGCACCTTTAATTGGCCCAAACAAATGCTGTTTACGTATCTTGAGAGTCTTCTCTTATATTGATGCCCTCCCTCATCAAATGAAAACTCCATCAATGCTGCCTTCTCCTTACAGAGACCAGGCCTAGCCCTGTCCATAGCCATGGATCCTTCCCCATCCCGACACAGAGAAAAGCTGAAACTCAGGTTCTGCTGCTTCAAAAGCTGCTTGATAGAGACTCAATCCATCCCTTGCATGGATGGACTGAAAGAAACGCAAGAATAAGAAGCACGAGTGATGAGAACGCAACAAAGTGGGATAGCCAAGCACAAGCCTAAGAAAGGAGAAATTATTCAGTCTTAACTCTGGTCACACACCTACCTCAGAGAGGCAGAAAAAAAGGCTCTGCCTTTGCCAATAGTTGCCACTTGTCCCCCAAAGTCCCAACCGCGTCAAGAGAGGGCACGTGAGCAGTGACATTCCCAAGTTCCAGTCATGGTTCTCCCGCTGCTCCCGGCCTCCCCGAGGCAAATAGTTAAGCATCCCAAGGTCATTCCTTAGGAAGCGGATACGAATACCTTAAAGCCTCCTCTAGTTCCCCGTAATGCAAATCCATTAGAAAATTTACACCTGCGCCTTATGTGCACAGCTAATTATGGTGCAGAATGGAGGTGGGGAGCAAATGGAAAGAGGCAAAGATTAAACACCGGAAGAGATGTCAAATGCGTGGACTGGGTGATAAACGGTGAAGTCAGAATTGCTGAAGAATGTCTCATTTCCAGGAGGAAGGTTTTGAGGCGTATAAAAGGCTCCCCATCACAGTGCTCTCCATTCGCTCCACTTGCCTCCTCTCCTCTCCTCACTAGTGAACGGGGTAAGTCAGAGCTCGCTTTCTGCTTTTCCTTGTGCTCTCTGCTGCATTTCTGTGTGCTTTTTGCAGGAACCAGCCATGATTTCTTATAGCATCTGTCTTGAAACTGGTTTGGAAGCACTTTGATGGCTTCTTCCTAATGGAACCAGTGCTGGAGAATATGTCAAATGCGGTAGTGGGCGTTGCTGAAATGAACTCAGAAGTCAGGAAGGGGTTGACATGGGATCCAAGGCAGTGAGGCCATTCCAAGCCATCTCAGGATGTCCTGGGGGATAATCATGATTTAACCTGCATAAACTTCTCAGAAACTCCATATCACAAGAACTCTCTGTGTCCTTCCAGCTTTGCCTCCGCTCCAGCCACCATGTCCGGATGCTGCTCTGGTAGTAGCAACAGCAGCTGCTGCGGCGGCGGCAACAGCTACACCGTGTGCTGCTACGGCGGCAAGTCGTCCTGCAAGACGTCGTGCTGCACGCCCTCCCAGTACTGCTGCCCCCAGTACTGCTGCCCCCAGTACTGCTGCCCCGTGCGCTCCTACTGCGTGCCCATCCAGACCTGCTGCTACACCGTGAGCAACAACAACAGCAGCAGCAGCTGCTGTGGCTGCTGAAGGCGCCGCTCGGTGCCCTCCACCTGCTGCACACGTGGACCTGACCGGCTCTCCTCCATCCTTGCTTAGAGGCTCTCCTTTTCTCTCTTGCTTTCTTGTAACGCGCTTCTGACGTTGCTGCCGCTCAAGAGTGCAAGATGCTCCTTTGTCAGACTGCTCTAAATTTTCCTCTTTGGGTATTGGTTCTTTTGCTTCAATCTGTCTGAAAAACAATAAATTCTGTTGTTCATGATCCTGCAGAACTCATGGTGGTTATTTGCTTTTTGTCAGGTGCTCCCCCAGTGTCTCACCAGGCCTACCACACTTTAACCCCTTTTCCCTTCTGGCGATGGACATTCTCCCAGCCAAGGGGGTTCACAAGAAAAATCCATGTCCCCCTGATGCATCTCTGAGCTTATCCATAGCTCCAATCAAAACCGAGCTTAACGTCTGGTATCTATGTGACCAGAATTTTGGCTTTCACAGTGAAACTACAAAGAAATAGGGGGAAAAAAATCTGTAAGAACACATAAAGGGCTTGAATTTTCTGGAACTTCTAGAAGGCTGTGGTGACACAAGCACATCACGACTAGGAAAGTGTCCTTATACATAGTTGAACACACAGAAGGAGGTCTTGGCCCTGCTAAAATATCTGGGTTTTGAGCTGAGAAGCCTCCACCATCTCCAAGCAGTGATAGGGTCAATAAGAGCCCATGTTTGAGCTTGTAGCAAAGAACAGCGTTCAAGATCTGTGCCACAGTCCTCCTCCTTTTTTGACTCTTGCAAACACTTTCAGTTCCTGCTCTGTGTTGGGATCAGCAGCCCACTTGCCAAAGACCATCTGAGTACCTCGGTGCATGCAGGGCTGGACATCAGATCACGGGCAGGATGTACCTGCTCCAAAGCAAATTCCATGGACGCTCTTCCACCTTCCTTGGAGAAGTTTCCATCGCATGTTTTGTTTCTTTATCATTTTACTAGAGGAATTACTCTCCTTCCAGGGAAGCCTGGAAAGGAGCTGCCTGGTTTTACCGCAGGAATAATACGGCATTAAAGGGAAGGCATCCGCACGTTCCCCCACAGCTTGCACAGAGCTACCGGGCTCCCAGTTTGTGTCCCTGGGGTCTGGTAGCAGCCCACAGCGGCTCAGCCGGTTTCAGGATGCGGCGGAGCGTCCAACAGCAGGCAGTGAACTTGCCGGGCAGGATCCAGCAGCTCTCGTTAGGCAGCACTTGTCTCAGGGCACTGTTGCCAGGTCTTCAAGCAAAAGTCGCAATTTTAGACCATGGAAAAAAATTCCTCCCAAACACCCCATTCTCCTGCCATCCCTCAGCCCCACAGCAACACGCATTCAGGGCAGAGAGGGGCATCAAATGAGCCTTCATCCACCCTGGCTCCGCTGCCCAAGACCCTGCCTTGCCGTGACCTTCTCCCCGTCCAGGAGAGTATTTCCAGCTCGGCAACATCTCTCCCTACATCGCTTCTTCTTCAAGTCTCCCACTTAGCTCCCTGGCTGCAGACGGGACTCAGTTCCTCTCACTGCTTCATTTATGGCTTCCAAGGGCCCCAAAGAGCCCTTCACGCTTTCCCTCCGTGCTCCTGCACCAGGGAGCCCCGCAAGTCGCGGTGCAGAGCCCGTGCTCTGGCATGGGAGCTTTGCTGAACGCCAGGAGAGGAGGCGGGAGGGACATTGCACTTGCAAAGCATCGCGCCCGGCCCTGGAGCGCTGCCCGCTTGCAAGGCCATTTGCACAGGGAATGCTGCCCCTTGACTTTGTAATTGCTTGTTGAGACGGTTCCTAGCAGAGGCTGAGAAAATATCCCTAGGAAAGAAGTCCCAGCAAAGCAAAGCAGAACTAAAGTGCTCTTGGCCTGTGTTGGTTGGGGTCACTCAAGGATCCAAACCACCCAGACTGGAGGATCTGCAGATGTCTAGAGGTTCCCAAGGACAACCCAAAGGTACCCCCAGCTCTGTCTGTCACAAAGTTCCCTGCAGGTGGCCGAGCCTCAGGACGAGTGTCATCATATCCTGGACTCGTGGCACTATTGCTCCGTCCTCACGCACACGTCCTGTGACGGCAAACGAGCATACCTGTTTTCATGAAATCCTCTAAATATTTATCTCAAACACCAGCCCAGTGAAACAACCCCTCACGTGCCTCAAAGATGCAGGCCACGAGTTGTAGCCTTGGCTCTTAACACTGATTCAGCACCATCTGCCTCTGAGTAAGACCCTTTAGCATCTGCCTTTTCCAAGCAGATACAAGGATGCATTTTTGGCTCCCTGCAAGGTTGCAGAGAGGACAAATTCATTAGCATTCATAGAAGCCCTTTGATTATCTGCAGGCTAAATAATTATGAGGTGAAACAAAGGTGGCGAGCACAAATAATAAGGCAAAGTATGAATACCAGAAGCCACGTAAAGCTACGAAGTATGGGTTTAGGTGAATAAACAGGGAAGCTGGAATGGTCCATGGCTGTCTCACTTCCAGGAGGAAGGTGTTCGGGAGTATAAAAGGGCTCACGACCCAGCGCACTTCATTCGCTCGCCTTCGCTTCCCTTCTCCTGTCCTCACTGGTCCACACGGTAAGTGAGAACGTCTACATCTTCTCACGGAATGAAAACGATAGAGATGCTTTATAGCAAGATCCAGAATATAACTGTGTGTCTGGACTGGGACTTTGGCTCCAGCTTGGCTTCTATGAGCTTCGGACTGGGACCGAGCTAGAAGTGTTAGAGGTTGGAGAGGCTCCAGGGATGTCAATGGGCCATGCAGGAGGGGACTGGCGACATCTCAGGAGAGAGCCGAGATTCTGTATGCTCTGCTGTGCTTCTTGCTAAGGCATTTGGGATGCCCTGGTGCAAGTGCGGATCTCTGGGCATCCACACTGCAGGGAAATAAGACAGAGAGAAGCATAAAAAGCATGATTTACCCTGAAACCTGTGAGCATTGGGTGTTAAATCCTTGAATATTTAATTCAGCATAAGCAAAGCCTTGATGGAATTCTGTCTTTCCGAATGTATTATCACGCTCTCAGTTACATCCAGGCCATTTCTGTCCCTTCCAGCTTTGCCTCCGCTCCCACCACCATGTCCGGATGCTGCTCTGGTAGTAGCAACAGCAGCTGCTGCGGCGGCGGCAACAGCTACACCGTGTGCTGCTACGGCAGCAAGTCGTCCTGCAAGACGCCGTGCTGCACGCCCTCCCAGTACTGCTGCCCGCAGACCTGCTGCCCGCAGACCTGCTGCGTGCCCGTGCAGAGCTGCTGCGTGCCCATCCAGACCTGCTGCTACACCGTGAGCAGCAACAACAACAGCTGCTGCGGCGGAGGCAGCAGCAGCAGCTGCTGCTGATGCCGCTCGGTGCCCTCCTGTCGCCGGTGCATAAGGATCTGCCCTTGCTTAGAGGCTCCCCTCGTCTTTCTTGCTTTCCTGCAACACGCTTCTGGCTTCGCTGCCACTCAACATGCCTTAGTCCTGCTGCTTTTCCTCTGGGCGCACGGGATGTGCGATGCTGCCGCTGCACCCGATTCCACCTTCTCGCTTTAAGCTCCAAGTAGTCACGAAGGGCAATAAAAGTTAGTTTGACTTTGCAAACTTCTGGAATATGTTCGTTCATTTCTTCTTTTTGCTTGTTTTTTCTGACTGTATCTCTGATCTGGGACTTTTTCTTTAGAATTTGCTTAGTTGCTGGTTAATAAGTATTTTCCATTATCCATCGTGGTGCAGATGACAGCACTGGAGGAGAGCAGCAAGCAAAGCCATCCCAGGCTGGTCTCACCACTTGCCGCTTTGAAGAAGCACGGAGTTGGCCCTCACGGTGGTCCTGATGCTGCTCCAAAAGCTTCTGTGTTACTAGAAGTTTTCCCAGTGAATTTGCTGGACTCCGACGCAGCCTCCTTGAGAGGCCTGGTGGATTATCAGCCTCAGCATCCTCATTAGGGAGGCAGGCATCTTATCAGGTGGAGGCATCTTATAGAGAGGGAGCACAGAATGAGGGAGTCAGTGAAAGATGTGAAGATGCAACTTCAGTCTGGGAGGATTAAGCAAGAACATCCCCTTTCATCTGGAATCATAATAATTTTTTGGCAAATTTTAAGGGGTGAGAAGTGACATATTTGCACTTTGCAGTTTATAAATCTCTCAGGAGGCAAAGTGACTCCAAAGCATATTTTCTAGCATGAAAATCCAATTTACGTGCAAACAGCATAATTTAGTAACTGTGTTAAGGTTCAAAAACTCCAGCATCCCCTTAGCAGACAGCAAGGTCTGTTCCTTCGTTTTGCACAAGGCTTCCTGCCAGCTAGAGCTTGCCTGAAGCAGAGGAATAAATTATCCCAATGGCAGCAAAGCCATTTGGAGCGCCCTGGATTCTGCTCGTGCTTTTCCGGGTGATTCAATCCCGGCCATCGCGGGACGAACCTCTGCACATCCCTTAGGAGATTCCTTGCGCAGTGACCGGCCCAGGGAAACACCGCGTGCGGCTGCAGCCTGGGGCTGCTGCCCAAGATATTTGGCCAGCGTGTAAAAAATGCCTTGGCCATCCACAGAAACGCAAAGAGGAGCAGCTGCTTGGAGGATGAGTCACCCACGAGCATCGGGAGGCATCACGGTCCTTGACACGGCTTGAAACGCTCGGTGCGTGAGGCGTAAAAAGGCTTTCGGTGCCATTGCTGCTCGCTTGCCCAGGATGCTGCTCACTTGGGACTGGATTTTATGCTAAAGAGCATAAAATGCATCCCCTCCACAGGCTCCGTGTGGGTGCTGGATGGTCCCTTTTTTGTGGGAGCTGGGTGGGAATGGGGAGGGTCCTAAATCATCCAGCCTGGGCAGGGGAGCAGGCAAGAGGAGGCAACTGAGGCAATCCCCTGAAAACCAAATAGGCGGCACAAAACATGGAGTGAAGCATGAAGAGGGAGTAAGAAACTCTCCTTCCCCCTGGGCAGTTTATCACTGCATCAAATCGCAGCGGTGGTTGAGACCTCAGAGAACTCCATGGAGCCCAGTGGAAATGTGCAGGGTCCCAGTCCAGAACTGGTCAGCACGGCTGAGTTGAGATGACCCCCTGAAAAACTCATCCTTTCTTATTGAAAGCAGAGTTTCACCATCCTGGCAGGAAGCTCCTTGTTTCCCATGATGGATTTCTCATTGTTTCCTTCCAACGCATTGGAGAACCACAGCCAACCCCAGCCCCCCGCTCCTCGCGCTGGCGAGGGGGAGCGTGGCCACGGGCTCCTCCCGGGCACATCACTCAGCATCGCGGCATCCCAGCGATCCTCACCTCCCATCGCAGTGACCTGACGTAACTCGTGGCGTATTCGAGCACGGCCGGTGGCGGGCCTGATTAGTTAATGGCCACGGCGCGTGCTAATTGCCCCCGATGAGTCCCGCAGCGGGTGCCGGCGAAGGAGCCAGGCTGGGAAGCGGCGCTTGGAGCTCAGCCGCTCATTCCCGTGCCGTGCATCACTACCAGGAGGCTGCTGAGGATAAAAGCTCCAGCCCCGGCGCCGTGGGCAGGACTCGCGCCTCCCGCTCAGCCCGGCCCCGCAGCTCCCATAGGGAGCGGGGGGCGCTTCCTGGCAATCCCGTGGGAAAAGGAGCAGCGCGCGGCGCTAGCCTCGTCGTCCGCAGGATTCCCTGCGCCGGCGCGGGATGCGGGACCGGTGCCTGGCTGCCGCCGGCGACTTGTCCCCGTGCCGCGAGCCCGGCAGC
>VZSG01001330.1:2641-18195 GCA_013398315.1 Nothoprocta pentlandii
GCCGGCAGAGGCGGGAAAGCGCGGGAGGTGACGTAGCGCCCCCTCGTCCAATCCCCGTCTCGCGCGCGCCGAGCCGCGACCGCTGCGGCCGCTAACGGTCGTAACGGCCGCCTGAGGAAAAGGGCGGGAAGAGCTGAGGGGAGGCGCCGCGCGCCGCCCTCCGCTGCCCCCAGAGCTGACGGGGAGCGACGGAAACTCTGTTTTTCGAAGGGGAAGGGAAGGGCTGACATTTGTAAGACTCGTTAAAATAAGTTTCTTGTCCCTGTAGGTGGAAGCTTTTTTTTTTTTTTTTTTTTTTTTTTTTTTTTTTTTTTTTTTTTTTTTTTTTTTTTTTTTTTTTTTTTTTTCTTCTCTCATGCCTTATGCTTTTACGCTGTGCTTCAGCTTTCTGCATCTGTTGGAGGCAGACGCTAAGGAAGCAGCCGGCCTCTATATTGTCTCTTAGAGCATCAAGTGTGAAAGATGGGGAGTTTCCCTTCATTTTAACATCTGATCTTTATCACAAAAACCTTTTTAAAAACAACCTCTGTTTTGGGCTCCTTTGAGAGCCACACTTTTGCCCAGGAACTGTGTTTCAGCCCAAAACTGGCTAACAGAGTTTGGACATTTCCAGAAATGTGGCATGCTGTAACTAAAATTATGTAGTAGTAGTTACTTCATGTAGTTAAAATTAAAGCAAATGCCTTAGATTCAGGAGAAGTCTTGTAAGGTGGAGGGATCAGAGAGGAAAGGAGGTGTCTGAAGGATTGGCTTCAGCACCCTGCATCTGCATAAAAAGCAAATGATGCTTTTTAGAAGCATCGTTTTTGCACAGCCAGGCTACTAATGCACAGAAATATATTTATATACACTATATATAAATATATATATATATATTATTATTCAATTAAGGATGGGCAATAGACAGTTTTCCATTCCGCATCCCTCTGCCTCAAGCTTTCACTGCCGTGTGCCCTTCTGCAAACCGATACGGATCTTGCATTAAAACCACAAGTGAAAAATGTGAGAGCTGAATTTGCTTTCTTGCACGTAAGCCTCCATCCTGCACTTTATCATATTTTCAAACTTTTCTTCAAAATTTTCATAGGTAGAAGCATGGAAGGGTTTTGTGTGTGGTTTCCTAAGGAAACGGGGCTTGCGCTCTCACCCTCCTTAGATGCATTTACTTTTAACTCGCCTATCAGACACTCCAGCTCTCCAGTCTTTGTTTTCTCCTTTGGTATAAAGTTTCGTACATAATGTCATCTCCTATGTACAGTCATTTAAATAAAGCAGCATTGTGTGTGCAGGCTTGTAAATCCGATTTATGAAAATACCCAACCATTTTTCCCTCTCTTATCCTTTTCCTGTCAGCTCCAGGGATTGCTGCATTTATTACAAATACAAATTATTTCATTATTATTTCAAATTATTATGGGATAATAATATTTGTTAAGCATTCACCCCCTTTCTTTTGGGTGCTTTTAAATGATGCAGTAGTAAAAGGTATGAGGACACTGAGGAGTGTTTATGTTAATCTGTTAATCTGTTTTGCTAAATATTCGTTATCTTTTCCCACTTACAGTGGAAACTGCAGTGGCAACAAGTGGCACTCACATACTGAGGTCCGGAGGATCCCTAGTTCATGATATCTGGGCAGATAAAGGTAGGAAATTCCCAGGACTGGGAATACTGAGGATGCCAGCGGGGAGAGCTGCTCCTTAGGGACCCATATCAGGGAGGAAGACTGTCAAGGAAGAGCATTTTGGGAAGCGATTTTGAAATAGTGAATGACAATGGTACTTCTCATGCACTTTCCGTTGTTTTTCTTTCACAGGGATATATTATTTTCTCTGGACAGTTCTAGGCTTTTCTCTTCCCTATTTCTTATTACCAAAAATGGCCTCCAGAAGTTTTTGCTCTGCTAGAGAAGGTGCTTTCTGCTTATCGGGGAGTATCAGACTTCACTGACGCTAGCGAGCACCTTATCTGCCTTCTACTTAGGCCAAATAATAGAGCAGCTGCATTTCTTTGTGCTTGGTGGCAGGGGAACTGGAGGGATACGGTTACCCAGGCCATCTAGTCCCAGGCCATCTAGTGAGTCTGGTGCAGAAGAGGAGCTGAGAACTGAAGAGCTTCCTTCCCTTCCGGAAAAAGCACGTTTTGGAATGAGTCTTAGAGCAGCAAGCTGAAGATAAATAATCAAACAGGCAAAAAGATCATATTTGATTTGTACTGTATTCAGGGAAAGGTGACTTTTCATCGTCAGTATCTCCTTTTACCTAAACTATTATCAAAATACCACATTTTACTAACTGCTGAGGCTAAACAGAAATAACGCCAGCAACAAGCGTGCTTGAAATCTGAAATCAGGGAGATCCATGCAGGATGCTGCTGGTTTTTATAAGGATGCTTGGAACCAGCTACAGAACAAGCCGCTATTTACACTTCCAAAATTTCCAATAATTAACTAAGGGAAGTTTCTGCAAACTGAGAATATAATAAAACTCGGACTTGTAAAGTCACGTAGTTGTCATTACAATTTGATTAACAGAGGGTCCCTTGGTTCTGGCATCTGTCAAGCCAGGACATTTATTTTATTAATTCTATGAAAATACACAGGAGGAAAGAGGTGATGCTCTTCTTCACAGGGAGAAAGGCCACTTTTTGTACTAAGCCAGCGGATCACCTCCAAACAGAGATTAAAAATGTCAACTGAGAATTGAAAGAAATCCTACCAAGTCTAACTGTGGTTGCATTATTTTGTGTTTCGAGACTTTATTTCTTACCTCACCTCAGATTTCTTTCTAGATTATCTCTTTGGAGCTGGGCTGCTCTGAAGTGTTTTTGCCCATTAGAGGGATTTCTGATCCTTCTTGAGGACTTTTTTGGACTTGGTCATGCTGCAGGACAGAACCTTGGGTATTCTTGGTGTTAGAAAACTTTTATCCTTCCCCCAGATTTACACTAAATTAGCTAGCCACTTCAAAAGTCACATATAGAGGGCTAAGAGCATAAATTGCACATGCCTACTAAGAGCATAAATTGCACATGCCTTATATTCCTGAGGAGCAAGGATCACACGGTACTGAAAAAGACCTGAAAAGGAACAGCAAATCCTTCAGCAACCACCTGTAAGCTGAGAAAAAGTTCAATGTGAGCAGTTCACATTAAAAACTGGGAGCAGTTGAGCATTTTGGGAACCAGCATTTGGAGTAAGGTAACAGATGCTCTTCCTTCTGCTGCAGAGAAGCTACATAAACTTCATTCTGAAGTGCCCAGCACTCTGGCTTAAGGGGGAAAATGGGGAAAAAACAATTCTGTAGGTTATCTGATGCCAAAACAATGCCATGAAAATCCAGGACCGTCCGTCCAGCCCTGGACTTTCTCCACTAGGACATGGCTGAAAATAATAATCTTAGTACTGTATTTCTACTATTTTATACTATTAGTACTGCATTTTCTAACACCATAAATACATCTACACCCAAGAAGTCTGATGTTTTGGGTTGTTTAGCTTTCTACAGATATACCAGTGTAAAACATCCAAAAGTCATTTTCCAGTAGTGAGAGAACAGAGATGGGGAGAAGACTGAGCTAAGTTTTTGGGGAGGTTGTCCTGTTTTGCTTTTTCAAACAAAGGAAGCATTTAAATTAAGGTATAAGAAGAAAAAAAAAATGCATCCATTTAAAAGTTCTGATTTATTTTGAACAAAGGCTTATTTAAAAAGGCAAGCATGCTTGCTAATGCTATTTTTTTCTCCAAAAATGCCTCCTACAAACCACATTAAGGAACCATTCTCAGTTTAATTCCACAGCAGTAAGCACAAACCCCATCCTAACAAATGCTTGTGGCCTTATCACTCATGTGCTTGAATATACGAATAGTGATATTGTTGAAGAGAAGTAAAATTTTGCCTGTACTCTATTATAAATGCATGCTTACTTCCTGTTTTTGTGAGGGGGCAAAAATACAAATCCAAAATTGGTGCTAAGGCCTCTGCTGTGCCAAACTGACAACATTCTGTTGAGAAAGATCCTATTTTACAGGCTCTGTTTTATAATATTGAAGAAAGTACCGTAAAACGCAGCGTGCTGTTGCAGCACAGCCCTCTGGATGGGTCCGGGCTGGACAGAAGAGACTTTTCCCCACACTAGGCTAAAGATTGAGACTTGTCCCCTGGTTGTCCCCCAGCTCTCCCCAGCGTTTGCAGCCTTCCTTCAAGCTGGCATGGCCACCAACCATGGCTTTTCCTAGAGGTGGAGCGTGCATGGATCTTAAGGTTAATGCATGGCCCTTAATACCCCTTTCATTTGAAAAGCATGGGCTGCACTGGCTGCTCTTTTGTGCGCATGCAGGCAGGGAAACGCCAACTGAAGTGCTCTTCCCTCCCTGTTTTGAGGCATAGCAGAGAGATTTCCCCCTGCCAAACCAAAAAAGCTCTGTAAAAACCAGAAGGGTTATTTCCAGTGGGACTTTTTTTTTTCTGTCTCATCCAGGGTTGGAAGGGCTGAACAGAAACCTACCATGTTGCAGTAATCGTCCTTCAGAAAAACCATCCTGCTGCACTTTTATTCCCCTGCATTTGCTTCTTGATACATCAGGGGAAAAAAATTGCTTTTACATGGCACTTGTAGACATTTCTATGCCAGTAATTCTGAATTTGTATCTAATAGAAACATGGCAACTTTTCTATTTCAGCTTCCTCTACAGCTCTGAATGCAGATGATCCTGCGGCTCATTTTGCTCTAGTGTGAAAGTGAAGTGAATGTAGTGGTGAAGAAAAGGATAGCAGTGGTAAAGGAGATGGATTTCTCTCCCTGGTGAAGATGCAGAACCCATTGGCTTTGGATATAGGCCTCTGTGAGCTGGGCTGTACAATCTCAGCAGCACCAGGTAATTTAGGGACCAGGTAATTTAGTCTCCTTCAGGCTAATGAACCTGTAGCCTCTGCTTGAGATGGTTGCAGAGAGTCCAACTAGTTCTTGTATTTGCCTTCAGCGGGGAGCTGGGGCATCTCGGTCATGACAGTGGGATGTTCAAAGCATCTCAGTGGACAACCAGGAAAAGGAATTAGGCCCAATGTGGGGTATTTAGGAGAGGTGAAAGCCTTTCACAGGTGAGATGCTCTTACAACCAACTTACGTGCCTGAACAGGGCTAAACACCAGTCTGATCTTCCAGGCACTGATGCAAATGTGAAGACGGGCTGAGCTCAAAGTCCCTTGAGATTGCCACCAATATGGCATTAGAAGCTGGTCCTTGGCTGCCACGTGCAGATCCATATGTATTGCTTGGCCTCCAAGAAATCAATGGAAGGCTCTCCAAAAAGATGTGCAATTGCCTACTCAGAGGTGCCTGGATGGATAAAAAGAGGATAAAGATGGATAAAAATAGTCTTCTTTCTCCTCAGCACCTTGCATTGGTATTGAGGGGTGACAGTGCTGCTTTCACTGGTAATGTAGCAGCTCTTCCCAGCGGATGGGCTGGGAAAACACCTCTCTCTCCAGCCACAGTTCGTAGGAATAGTGGAAATCCTCGGGGAGCTCCAGCTGCTGTCCAAGCACGCTCTGCAGGCAGTTGTCCACGGGCGCGAATTCCGAGTCCTGTGGCTTGTCGTAGCGTCGGCTGTTGAAGGCTTCAATGTTGGCTCGCAGGGTGCACTCCTCGGCTTGGAAATCCCAGGGTCTCGCATCGATGTCTGTGTTGAAGAAGAAGTAGAACCCAGACGCACGCGGTGACGTGAAAACATAATTCAGACAAGGTTTGAATAAAACAAGGCCATGAAGAATTTACAGCAATCACATGCCTGAATTGACCAGGGTATTAGCCAGGGAGTTATTCCTAATCGCTATCCCTGGCCGGATCCCATTATGCATGCATTTTAATTTATGATATTTGAATATGTTAGCCTCACTTGCAAATTAAGCAGTGCCAGAAAGCTTCCTATGGAAATGCAATTATTTCTGCTTTTCAGTGTGCATTAAGGAACCTGTACCATTACTAAGCTCTTGGGGTTTTTTGTTTTTCCAGAATGACTGCACCACTTTTACTGCAAATTTCCACAAATGTCTGAGACAGAGATAAAGAACAGTTCGTTCAATGCATAGAGTTCAAACCTAGCAAGATTGCCAGCATCTACTGAAACTAAAGATTCTTAAATCTTAGGCAAATTTAACTATGAAAGATGTTGAAAAGCTGTAAAGAATGTTGAATTGGAGGTAGTAGCCATAGTATTTCAATCATATTATTTAAACATGCAACATCAGTGTTTTGAAACTTGGTCTTTATGAACTCTGTATCTGTATGAAATAGCCATTTTCTCCATAAAATTTTTATTTTGAGCTGATTATATCCAACTCTCTTAAAATTAATCTTTTCCCTCCTGATGGTGCTGAATGTTGCCTTATGGTTTCTGGAAAAACAATGCCAGTGCTGACCAAAACAAGCTCAGGGGATCCTAATGGGTCATAAGAGAGAAGCTGATGACCGATATTTTGTAAAGAATGCTGATTTCTGCTTTGGGTGCAGAACGGTTCCTCCTTGGGGATACCCACCGTTGCCGTAAGCCCAGTCGTCGTTCATGCGGTGCCGCACTTTCTGGTAGATGGCAGACATGGTCTTCATGTTGCTCTTCCTCCACTGGCGCCCCAGGTATTTGGTCTGGATTTTCAACAGCTTTAGGATGTACAGCTGCATCATGGCCTGCTTCACCTTCAGAGCCCGCTTCAGTATGGGGGCCGACTTAAAGACCACCAGCATCTGCTCACAGGTGAACAAAATCCAAGACAACATATAGAAGAAGTCAACGCAAACGATGTCCGTACGTCTGGAAGGCTTTGGGTGCTGACCCCTGGCATGTGTGTGGTACAAACCCAGAGCCCCAGGAGTATTTGACACAGCCCAAAAATGGGGATCCCTAGGCATAAATGTCCCTGAGGTCGTGCCCTGGCCTTACCATCGTCCTGGAGTGCTTCCACTTGGTCAGCTTGTTGAGGATCCTCAGCAGGTTGATGCAGGAGAAGAGGTTTCTCCAGCAGAACTGGTTGTTGTCGCCAGCCTCCTGCAAGCAGAGACAGGTAGGAAGAGAATCAATATATATTGTGGCAGATTAATATTCGTTGTTCGTATTCAGAGACCAAATTCAAGCCTAGTGAGCACCACTGCTTAGAGAATCATTTTTCTTAATTATAGAAATTAATTTGTAAGACGCACAGCGCAAACCATGCTGGCAGCCAGCCCAAGTGGCAATTCCTGTAAGGAAGCGACTGCTTAATTTGTGAGCCATGTGTAGCAAGTCTCAACCTTAATTCATGAAAAGTCATTTTGTCACCTGCTCTGGGTTTTTGGGCATCCTCTGGAGGGAACGTTTGGGGCAGGCAGGGTGGCTCCGGGAAACCTTTGCTGTCAGCAAATCTAATCCATATCATTTTTATAGGACAAGAAGAGTGGATTTATTTAAAGCTGTTGCCTCCTGATTTACATCTTGTGGGAAAAGCAGTTGTTCTACAGCCAAAGGCTCCGTCACCGGGACCTGCACTGCTGACCTATTCCTTGTTCCCCAGGGAATTAAAATGTAAATGCATTTGGATGCTGAGCCAACCAGGATCACTAGAGAAAGGAAAACACTAGAACTTGGTTAAGCAGGAAGATGATCAAGTGTCACCAAGAGATCAGGAATTTAGGATCATCTCGGAGATGTTACATAGCCAAAAATAAACCCAACAGAAGATTTCTGCCCAGAGCCTTCCCTAACAGCAGCCTCTTTTCAAAGTTATGTGGCTCCTCATTCAGGGAAGATGGTTTTCAAGGAGAAATGGTTAAGGAGTAATTGGAGCTCAGGCAGACATCCCATTTTTTCTTGAGGGACCTCTCAGATCGTTGCGTCCTCCCTACGATGGTGACACACGGTGACGTTCAAGCAGGTTTCTGCAGGTTTACTCATAAAGTTTTTGCACTGGCAGTTTATTTTTGGCCAGCACAGCTACTCCTTGAACACCAAGGCAAAACTGTGCAGTCCTAGAACTGCTTTAGGACATAAGTTTTCATCAGCCTTGTAGCATTAAATAAAACAACCCTTTTCCTGTATATTTTTCTAACAGAACACAACGTCCCCTTCTGCAAGAGGCAGGGGGACCGTGGGCCCGACCACTGCATCTGCTGGAGGACAGCGAGGAGGTGGAGACCATCGGGGACAGAGCCAAGCGCGCAGGGACCTGTCGCTAGATGTCCCCATCGGGCCAGGATGTGGCCACCACCTCGGTGTCCGGATGAGCACAAATCATGGGCCTGGAGCCCATAGCCAGGAGGCATCTGCCAGGAGCAGCCATGCAAACCTAAAGATTGTCCTTCACCTTTTTTATGATTTTAATCCCTACTAAGGTAAGGAATACAGCATCTGCTGAAGGTTTCAGCAGCCAAGTGACATGAGACCACACTGGCTTTAGGTGGGCTCCCTGTAAACGCTTCCTTCTTCACTAGTAGCACGTACAGTGCCACGCTCGCCCTTCCATCGCACTGCCCAGTACCAAGGTTAAGCTCCGTAGGGGCTTGGGTGCAATTTGCTCCATCGTCTACCAGCTCCTTACAAAACATGAGTGCTCAGGCCAGTGAAAACTTAGACAAATCCAACGAAAACTGCATAAATCTAGTGAAAATTGGGCAAATCTAGTGAAACCCAGCATACAAAACCTTTTAAACCAGGCTCTACATTCTAGAGAAGTGGAGCCCCTGAAACAGCTGCTTTTATAGGGTGCTCAAAAGCAAAGTCTTTTCTCCCCCACCTTCCCGTGGCTGCTACTGAGTGGGAACAGTGATGGGTGGCTTTCAAAATCCAGAGGAAAAAAAGCCTAATTTTGGCAGGGCTGGGAGTATAGAAAAAAAAGAGGAGAGGAAAAGAGTATAGAAAAAGAGGAGAGGAAAAGGAAAATTAAAAAACATCCTCTTGTTGCACGTTGCAATACTGGTTACAAGGACCCTTTCTGCTTACCAGGCTTTCTGCTGTGAGCTCAGGCAAATCATGCACTGTGCAATAGGGATAATCCAGGACAGAGATACTGTGGGAGACAGAAAAAGAAAGAAGCCAGTATTAAATAACCTTTTAAAATAACCTCATTATTATCCCCAGCAATCTGCAATATTCCCTTTCCCTGTGCCTGGACTCGGAATTACAGGGCCCCCCCGGGCAGCAAGTGCAAAGTGCCTTGCACGGTAAGTGGTTTGCACCACCAGGAATTCCAGTTCAAGTGCTGGCTCCTCATGGCTTGGCAGCACATCCTGAACACATTAATAAGCACTTCAAGGATGTGGGGTCCGTTAAGAGATGACAGATTATTTATTTATATACATGCAAAAAAAAAAAAGGGCAAAACAAAACAGCTCTTAAGTTCAAAGGAGACATATGACACAGTATTACCGGCAATAAAATTCATAAGGAGGCCTTTGTGAGCCTTCCAGACCTACTGCCTTTATAAAAGCAGCCAATAAGTATACACACACATGTATGTACACACACATGTATATTTGTGCACACATACAGGTACTGAGGTAATATATCAGCCAAGATCTGCACTTAAGCTAAAGCGAAGGGTGTGCTATCACACAGCTACTTGTGTTCCCCCTTGTCTGCAACCCCCACTGAGTCAGAAGGACTTCAGAAGAAAGTCCCCCGAGGCCTCAAGATCTTGCACATGCTTCACTCGAGGCATTTGACATGGGAAGGGCTTGTGTGACCCACGGAGGGCTCCTCGTGGCTCCCACCCACCACAACCCTCGAGCTGGTGGCACCACGCAGAGAGAGCCCAAACGGCCCCAGCTTGTGTCCCAAAGCCGTAAATGCCTTTGCCACCAGTTGCTGGCACTGCGTTGGCGTCACTTCTGACGGTCAGGCCACATGCGGATGCCAGCAAAGGGCCAGGTGCCCTTCCCAAATTAGCAGAAGCAAAAGGCAGTGACAACTATTTAAAGCCCAAACAGGTCAGGCGAGCTGAATCACAGCTATAAAAAGCAGAGCAGGCCCGGAGGCCTCTTATCTCGTCTAGCTGTTCCCAGGCTGTGGCTGGCAGGCACCAGGCTACCTTGCAGGAGACGAAAGCAAGCCCATTGCCAGCAAGCTAGGCAGGGACACCGGGATCTGCACATGTTTTAGGAGTAGTCTGAGAAGATGAACCCCCTGCTCCTCATCAACCAGCAAGGGTTTAGTCTCTTCTAGCGTGTTTGCGCAGTGCAAAACGCGCTGCCCTAGAGCTGTGCCTGCACCCACAAGTGCCTCGGTCCTGCTGCGTGTCTGCGCGGGGCGCTACCTGTTCTTGGCGGTGATGTAAGCCATGATGTTTTGGTTGAAGAACTTGAGGATCAGCGGGATGCAGTTGGCAAACACCAAGTGCTGGGACACATACTCAAACTGAGGGAGAGAAGCGAAACGCAGCTCCATTAGCAGGTGCCAGCGAATGGAGCGTTGGTGCCGTTGGAAAGCAAGTCAGCACGAGGATTTGCTCTCCCCACCTCTCCTGCTTGCACCTTAGATGGGGCAGCTGCACATACACAGCAGGCATCATTTACAACAACCCCCAGCACCTGGGAAACGCATTGCCCTGGAGTGGCCGTACAACCTGCGGGCATTAGCTTAAGGACAGCTGCACCTAATGACTGTACGGGAGCTTTTCAAGATAAAATCTACAGCAAGAGCCATGTGCATAAGCGTGGGGAAGAATGGAGCGTCTGTGAATGCAGAACCCGCTGCCCACGATCCCTGGTGCAGTCATTAGCAGCTGCTAATGTTTTATATAGAAGTGTTACCAGCTGTAGTCCTGATTTAAACCTCCTTTTGCTGACCCCACTGAGAGGGCTCCACGACGGCTCCCAGCCCCAGGCTCGGCCCGTTTCGGCACACAGATAACTCGAGGATAACTGGAGCTCACATTGGGCAGCTCCGTGCAGATGCTGTGAGACCAACATGGCAACTGGGTGACGGAGGTGACTTGGAGTCAAGCCCGTGGTGGCCTACAACTCAAGCTGGCATGATGTGCCCGAAAGTCACTCCGCATCGAGGACACAGACACGTGGGCTCTGTTGAAACAGGAGCCCTGAGAATTTGATCCTGCCTTGGGACAGAGGAACAGCTTAGATGAGTTCCCGAGGTCCCATCCAGTGCTAGGGTTTGTAACTGGAGCTCAGGCAGGCCGAGTCTATTCCCATCCCCTTCCCCACGTGCCAGCACAACTTCTGCTCGTGCCCATCTTGGGGAGTTCAGCTTGTGACCTGGGAGGCTGCTGCTGCACGGGTGGAAGGGATCTTGTCGGAACACGAAGCTATATTGCAAGTGGGTTATCCTGGCATGAATAAGGGGATCCCATCCTGGGGCTAAGGTTCATCCCAATGGAAAACCTATCTGCAGCCTAAAAGATCATGTAGATACTTTAAGAAGGGGACGCATGTACTTGAGGAGCCCCTTGGCGGCAACTTGTTCTCAGCGCTCACCTGGTAGATGTGGTTCAGCTTGAGGTGCTTGAGGAGCAGCAACAACACGGCGGAGATGCTCTTCACGATGATCTCCTTGTGCCTGTTCACGTCCATGCCCAGCTTCATGCTCTGGAGCACGGTGATGCTGGTTGGGAGGGAAACAAGGCAACAGCATTGTTGGGACAGGAGCAAGGACTGCTGTCAGGGGCTGCTCTGCTCATAGTTTTCCAAACGGGAGCATCAGGAAAGGTTTCTCTGCTAGGAAACCTGTTCCCATCATCATGGGACCGCCTGGGCTTAGGAGAAAGACATCTCTGAGGACAGCAAATCTGCTGCCCAATGTTCAAGCTTGCTGAACTCTGGCCTTGGCCATGGGCAGCCTCTCCTTCCATGGTCCCTGCCTGGAGGTAGGAGAGCACTCTCTGCTCTTCCCCAAATCTGGAAGCCCCCAAGCCCATCTGCAAAGTCCAGCTATCCCAATGGAGCAAGAGATTTTGTGCTGTGTCGGGAACTGCCGGCCAGTGGAGGGACTTACGGCATCTCCTCGGGCAACACATCTGCCAGGATGTTGATGGAGTCGGTCTTGGCTTTGGAGGTGGGAGCTGCAGCAAGGAGGATCTTCAGCAAAGCTATCTGCAGGGCGAGATGGCCCTCAGCGCAGGGAGAGCCCTCAAGCCCATAGGGTCTCACCAGACCATCATCCCACCACAATAAGCTCTGCTTTACTTTTAAGAAACATGGCCTTACCATATACTGGGGGAGATTGTATAACATGGCTCGATACAAGACCTCGCAGGGTGTTTCTTGAACTTCCTCCTCCCCCTAGCACAAAGAAGCATTAGAAACAAAGGGCAAGTCCATGTGAGATATGTCGGCCACCTGCATGAAACCCAAGTGGAGGACTTAGCCTTGGCCATGGCCTGCAGGAAGCTGCTGGGTCTTTCTCCTCTGCTATTAAGTTTGATCACAACAGGGTGTTGCTGTAGAGCAAGGAGCATCCAAGGTGCACCCTAAGGATCAGGGGGAATTTAGGGATTTCTGTAACACAATTAGACACTTGCAGAGCATCCAGGTCATTGGAGTGGGACGATCATGCGATGGTGACACTGCTCAGAGGCTGCTGCCTCTGCCGCCCTCCCTCCACGTTTCCATCTCACCATGGAGAGCAATGACTTCTTACCAGGGACATAGGACACTTCTCCAGCTCCTCCTCGTTCTTGATCTGCACATCGGAGATGGAAATATACTTGTGCTGGCAAAATACACAAACAAAGACAGAGAAGGATGAAGGTGTTGAGCAATGACAGCTTTGCTGATGTTTCCCTGCCACCCCAAGCAATAGCGTCTGAGGTGGCCAGGAGCACTTGGGCTCACACCTAGCCTGGGGCTGGGGAGCTTCTTGCCTATGGGAGGTGAGTGGTGAGTGGTGAGCAGTGGTCAAGGAGCTGAGCTGCTGAGTCAAGGAGCTGCATGAGGAGTGCAGCAGAACATGCCCCATGGGGAGGAAGAGAAGGAGATCATTGACCATCTCTTCTCTGAGACATTGCAGGTCCTGGACAACCTCCAGCTGTAGATTGGGTGTCTCTCAGCTCAGGAAGGGGAAGCTCCCAGGAGGGCTCCTGCTCTTCCAGAAGACTTGGAATGCCAGGATAGGTACCCCTTGCAGCGGTTGAGAAGCTGGGACCATGGTCAGATGGAGCCCCTGAGCCTCAGAGGATGCTGCCTTTGGGCAATGTGCCCCTCACCTGCCCTTGAGGGACATGGGCTGCTTGTGGGGGGTTCATCTGTCCCTCTAGACTATTACCCTGCTGCTCTTCCATGTGGGCACTCGTGATCCTGCCCAGGACACCCGGAGAGCATCAACATGTTGACATGGCTCTGGGGGCAAAGCACAAGGTTGTGGGGGTCTGGGTGGTCCCTGCTGTGAAAGGGGAGGGCCTGAAGAAACCTGAACATGGGGTCAACAACAGGTTGTGCAGCGGGTGTCAAAACTGGTTTTCATTTCTATGATCATGGGACCACCTTCAAGAACTGCTGCTTGATAGAGATGGGCTCCACCTGACCGGTGCAGAAGTATCTTGGCCAACAGGCTGGCTAACCTGGTAAGGAGGCCGTTGGACTAGGGATGACAGGAGATGAGAAAAATGGAAATGATCAAGTGAGGGTGCAGAAGATGGAGCTGGCAACCAAGGGGGCTGTGAGCAGAAGGGGCCTCTTGGGCAGCAAAAGAGGTCTGGAAAGGGATCGCTCCAAGTGCCTGACCATAAAGAAGGATTTAACAGCCGCCCTCCAGGCTGGTTCAGGGGCGGTAGCCAGGGAGCATTTAGTCCTCTTGTTCTTCGCCACTGTTTTGACCAATGGAGCATTGGACCATGACCAGTTCGGGCATGTCCCCGATCCCTCTGCTGATCTCAGCCAAGGGTTTCTCCCACTCCATGAGATACCTGATCCCTGCCAAGAAGCAAAGCCTCCCCAGCAAGGCGGGCGGCGAGACAAGCAAGTCTCCGCAGCAGGATTCGGGGCTGGCTCCCCGCAGACCTTACCTGCTTGAGCGTCTTCACGCTTTCATGGATCGGCCGGGGCAGCCCTATGAGGGTTTCGGTGTCCCTGCAGGGCAAGGGAGGAGGTAAGGACAAGGCTGGAAGGAGATCTGGGCTTAAACACTTCAGTTTCAGACCACAAGGGAGAAGGGGAAGCCTGGTGAGCCCAGGGCAGGGGATCAGGAACTCAAAGGGATCTTCACCTGAGCTGCCCACCCTGCCCTCCCCAGCAAAGCTTCCAGAAAATGGGTGGAATATCCCATCATTGGGAGAAACAGAACAGTGGAACGCTCATCATTCCCTTCCTCCGTGTCAAACGAGGGACTTACTGTCCAAGCGTGAACCCGATGAACTTGTTCCTGCTCGCTTCCAAGAAATGCTCGATGTCTTTCTGTCTGATGGAGCGGCAGAGGAACAAGAACCGGGAGGGAGGAGAACAGACGGTGTCAGCACGCTGGCTGCTCAGGGAAGCAGCCGCATACAACCAGTCGATCCCTTTAGCTCCCTAGCATCCATTATTGCAGGTTTTAATAGCAGCTGACTGGGCAGCGACCTAGGGGCTCATCTCCCTCGGGTGCCTTCGGCTTGGACTTCCCACTTCCAACTCAGGAAAACATCAACCATTTGATTTGGAGCAAAAAAAATAATAGAGCACAAATTTGGTGGAGAGAATAAAATGGAATACGATGGCACCGCATGTGCAGAGGCCCATTTGGGAAGCAGATCCCCACTGTGTCCCTGCTTCGAGCGCTCTGCATGAGCACACTTAATCCCAGCGCCCTCCCAAGCCAGAAAATATATTTGCCCTGGCATTTTAAAGATGAACTCCGGGCAGCAGCCCAAGAGCAAAGAGCGTGCGCTGACTCGAGGGACGGGGCACAGCATCGCACCCTGCTCCCAGCCTTCCCCGCGCCCCACAGAGCGGCACCCGTCCTAGGAAGGAAGGCACCAGCTTCATCCTCTCCCGCTCCACAGCCGCGATGGAGGCCGCTCCAGAAGGATCAGTTTGGCCACACCGGAGGCCCACACAGTAAACGAGAGGTGATTTCATTAAATGATTCCTCAGGTGACTTATCTAGGAGCCAGCCCGGCCTCACGCAGCTCTCCAGCCAACACCACCCACCTCCCTCACATGGCATTTCCATCACGGCCCTTCCTTCCACTTACTGGCCAACCTTGGCCACCCTTGACTTGCAAAGAGCAGAGAAGGCTACAACCAAACCCTGACTGGGCAAAAGAGGATGACAGCAAAACCAGGAGGCTCTACCTGACTTTGGGCGCCCAGGGGAGCCCTTTGGGGAAGGACACCTTCTCCATGGGCGGGCGCTGAGCTGGCACGGCCGGGATCACCGCCTCCCGCTCCATCAGGTCCAGCTCACCCTCGATGCCGCCGTCCACCTCATCGCTCTCCTCCTCGTCCGCTCCCGCCTCGTCGTTCTTGAAGGGGTCTCTCTCGTTGTAGATATCCAGGCTGTCCTGCTTCACCAGGGGCTGCAGAGGAAGAGGCAGCTGCGGGAGGAAGGGGAGAGCGGCGCGCGGGAGCGGGGGCTGCGGGCGGCCGCGCGTACCCGCCGG
>VZSG01001330.1:23136-59668 GCA_013398315.1 Nothoprocta pentlandii
TGTGCGGGGATCCCTGGGGTGCTTGGGGGGGGTAGAAGGTGCTGGGGAGCTATGGGGTGTCCCTGAGGGGTGCAGGGCAGGGGGGCTATGGGGGGCCTTGGAGGTGCCGGTCTGTGGGGGGGCCGAGATCCCCCTGCTGCCCTCGCCCCAGCCTCCCCGGAGCCCCCGGGAAGCTCCGGCCTCTTCTGCCTCCCTCCCGCCCGGGCTGGGGGGGCTGCTCCCATCTCCCCCCATGGAGCCGGGACCAGCCGCTTTTCCAAGGGCTTTTATTTGCGTTTGGAGATTACAGAGTCTTTATTGCTGCTCTAATACAATCACTCAGACATTAATATTTAAAACATCCTCGCGAAAAGGGGGCGCTTCCCAAGGCCTCGGAGCCCGGCGGCGGGATCGGCCCCGCGCGCTCCAGGACACAGTTAGCTTCCTTACATGGATTTGCTGGTGTTACCTAAATCTGCCGTTCCTAAATCTTTAAAAATGCGTTACATTAAAAAAAAATTAATAATAATTACACGTTTAATTTGGAGATGATCACAGAATATGATTCCAGATTGATTAGGAAAAGCCAAGCAAGCCAGAAAGCTTTACAGAAGCGGAACGACATGGGGAAAAGCTTGGAAAAGAGACGGGGAAAACGGGATCCCCCCGGTCTCCCCAGGGATGAGCGCAGGGGAGGCGGCAGCCTCCACTCCAACAGTGCCAGAGGCCCCTTTGGCGGCGTCTCCGAGCCTCCTCCCGGAGGAATTCCCAGATTTTGCTGGATGCTGCAGACCTGGTCGCTCCAGCATGAGGAAACAGGGCAACTTGAAGGCTAGAAGTTCTGTGGAATCTTTGCAGAAATTTGGGGATCCGAATAAAATTCACTGGTGAGTGGAGAGCCCCGAGGGTTTGTGGCTGTCGCTCGGCCTCCGGAGGATGCAGAGGCTTCCAGGAAGAGAGCAGATCAGGAGAAACCCGGAGCCCTGCGGAGCTTCCCGGGAACAGGCAGGACCTCCCGGGCTGAAGGTTCCTCCATCCCCATCCCGGCGCCGCGGGGCTGCCGGGGCCGCGGCGGCTCCTCCCGCCCAGCACGGCGCATTCCCAGGCCTTGCTCCGCTCCACACAAACCTTCCTGGCAAACCGAGCTCCCGTGAGATGCCAGGAATCGCTCCCGATAACACCGTGGCCTCTGGGAACACCGGAGCATCTCAACGAGAGCCTCGCAGAGCATTCCCGGTTCCTGGCCTCACCACAACTCCCGCTCCGGTGGGAGAAGTGCCGGGTGCCAGGGATCCCCCCTGGAACGCACAAGCTCTGGGGCGGATCCGGCTCTGCCCCTCTGCCGGTGCTGCATTCCCGGCGATCCCGGCACCGCAGAGGCCGGGCACCCGACAGATCCCACCAGCCTCTCCAGCCCCCCGGCCCTCCAAAGAGGGGCCAAAAGGGAAAAACGAAAGAAAAGAAAGAAAAAGGCGGGCGGGCTCCGTGCCCCGCGGCAGCGCAGACACCCGTGGCGGAGCCGCGTGGACAGCATCCTAGTTTAATAAATAAATAACCTAACACACTGTCTACTAGGTGAGCAAGTCCAGCTCTACATGAGGAAGCTTGCGCGGTTTCGTCCTGTACAGCAGTTGAGAGAACACTTGGATTCGTGTTCCTTGCAGCTTCTCCCGGCGGCGGCGGCGGGATTTAATACCTGAGGAAGAGATAAAGGATTCGGGTTAATGTCCACGCTGAAAAATGCCCCCGGCCACGGGGTGAAGAGGAACCCCGCACCGTGGGGCGGCCGGTGCGCGCAGGGACAGCACCCCAGCGCGCGGGCGGTACCGCGGGCGGTACCTGTAGTAGTTGGGCTTGAAGGGCCCGTTCTTGTTGAGCCCCAGGTACTTGGCTTGCTCGTCCGTCAGCTCCGTGAGGTGTGCGTCGAACGTGGGCAGGTGCAGGCTGGCCACGTACTCGTCTGCGGGAGACGGGAGCCCCGCGCGCTCGCTGCGGCCCCCACGGGCTCCGGCAGCCGCTCCGAGGGGCTCCCGCCGCCTCCGTCCCGCTCCCAACCCGTCCCGCTTCCGCGGCACCAGGAACCCTCGTTGCGGCTGAATCCCAGCCCCGCTTGGCCCCCTTGGTGGAGAGACGCGAAGGGTGTCCCGTGTTCCTCCCCGCGCGAGGCCGGAGCGGCGCCTCCCCTCGGCCTCCCCGTTGGAAGCGCTCGGCAGGGACGGGAACGCGAGCCCCACGCTCCGGACATGGCAGCATCTCCCACCCTTCCGCCCCGGATAAGGGGAAGGCCACGAGCCCGACGTTACCCATTTTCTTAGGCAGCAGATAGACGTCCTGCTTGTAGCGGCCCTCGGGCGCGTTGTAGAGCTCGATCAGCGCCAGCGCCTGGGGGCAGGGAGGGCGCTGAGCGCGGCCCGCGCCGCCGCCGCCCACCGCTCGCCCCGCGCCCGCCTCACCTGCGTCGTGGCCGTGATGGACAGCACGAAGGTGGGCACCGTGGAGCAGCTCAGGTTCAGCAGCCGGCCCTGGGGACGCAGAAGGGGCCGTTACCTCCGCCCCAGGGCGCTCCACGAGCCGCCGGGATGCGGGAACTCGTTGGCCCCCAAAACGCATCCCTTCCGGGCGCAGCACGACCGGTGGGTGTCCCCGCTCCCTTTGGAGTGGGTGTCCCGTTCCCAAAGGGTTCCACTGGTACTGGGAAAGGTTACAGGGAACACAGCAGCCACCTGCCTCCTCCAAGGGCACCACACGAGTTTGGCACCGGGCAGGTTGCATTTGAATCCCGTGGCATCGGCTACTGGTGTGAGCCAGGAACACCATTTAGAAGTGAAAACCCATTGGAACACGCCGTGTGGGACGCGGCTAGGGATGGACAACGGGAAACACGGGGGCTTTCTGTATTCCAGCAACGCAGCGGCCAAAAGGAGGTGAAAAGCATCCCTTCAAAAGCAGGGGGCTGTGGAGGTGGGTGCCCGGAGGGGCACCAGGGGCCGGGTGGCCGCGCGGCGCGCTCACCTCGGCCAGCAGCACGATCCTCTTGCCGTCGGGCCAGATGACGTGGTCCACCTGCGAGCGGACCCGCTCCCAGGTGAGCTCGGGCGTCCGCAGGCTCGCCTGCGAGAGCGGAGCGGAGCTCAGCCGCGGCGAGAGGCCAGCACGGACGGAGCCCGCGGGGGAGAAGGGGGAAGGAGGCCGCCCGGGCCCCCGCTGGCGTTGGGCTGGGCTTAGCGCTTCCTTCGGGCCTGGTCACTGTCCCCAAGGGCGCCTCTATGAGCTGCGCCCTCAGGACTAGGAGGATCATCAGGGGCCTGGAACATCTGCCCTGTGAGGAAAGGCTGGGAGAGCTGGGCCTGCTCAGCCTGAGGAAGAGGAGGCTGAGCGGGGATCTGAGCAGTGTCTATGGACACCTCAAGGGAGGCAGTGAGGAGGATGGGGCAGCCTCTTTGCAGTGGAGGCCAGCGATAGGGCTACAGGAAACGGCCACAAACTGAAGCCCCAAAATTCCACAGGAACTTAAGAAAAATGTCTGGACAGTGAGGATGCCTGAGCCCTGGAACGGGCTGCCCAGGGAGGCTGCGGAGGCTCCTGCACTAGAGATCTTTAAAATTTGCTCGGATGCAGCCAATTCCACCTGCTCTGGGTGTCCCTGCGTGTGCAGGGACGTTGGACTAGATGACCTCTGGAGGTCCCTTCCAACCTCAACCACTCTGGGATTCTGGGATTCTACGACTACTTCCACGGTTGCAGTGCTGGCCACGGCGCTGGTGCAGCCCTTGGACTGGAAGCCAGGCCGAGGAGCTGGACGCACAAGGACTCGGCAGCTGAATGGGACCCTGCAGCGGTGGCTCCCCACACGGCGGGTGGCAGCAGGGCACCCCGCGAGCCCCGTCACCCACAGCGGCGTCCCCGCGTCCCCGGCGCCGCTCACCACGTCGATCTCCGTGTTGGAATGTCCCATGTTGCACACGATGCAGCTGTTCTTCATGCGGTCCAGGTGCTCCCGCGTCACCACGTTCTTGTTGCCTGCAGCAGAGCACCCGCCTTGGCCGGGGGTACGTGCGGGGGTCCCGCAGCGCCCCCCGTTCGCCTGTGCTGGGCGCCCAGCGCCTGAAGCGCCGCGGGAAGCACTGGGAGGCTCCCCAGGCTCCGTCCTCGTCGCTGCTCCCCTCGGGAAGGGTCAGACCCCCAGGCGCCCGCCCACCTGTGCAGGTGATGACGATGTCCACTTGTCTGATGACTTCGTTGAGTTTCACCAGCCGGAAGCCGTCCATGCTAAGAGGGAAAAACACGCAACGGGGCTCGAGAAGCTGCAAAAATACAGAAACCAGCCCAGAAAACTGCCCGGCTGACTCTCGGGTGCAACTTCAGCCTCCAGCGCCAGAGCGGGGCAGTGCACCCTGCAAGGGACGGGCACCCCCGGACACTCCGGAACCCCCCAGGACTGGGGTCCCTTGGGGGAAAAGTGACACTCGAGAGGTGACCCAGGGACACCTCACTTTATCCGTCCATGCCTCTGCATCAACGTAGCTCCATTTCCAACCAGGAGAGCCGTTAAAGCTCCTCCTGCTCCAGAGCACATCGAGCTCACGCAGACACTCTCCCGCTGCGGCTTCCTTTCTGATACGGATTCCAGCGACATCGAAAGACACCCCAGACCCCAGGGCCATCGCCAGCTTCGCTGTCCCCTGCTCCGGCCTCTCCACAACCCCGGGACGGGCTGAGCACTCAGCCCCTCTGCACCGGCTTCAAGGAGCCGGGCGAGCGCAGCCCATCTGAGAACAAGGCTGCTGCTTCTGGGGCTTCCTCGACATCCTCCTGGGAACTTGTCTCTGCGCTTCCCCCAGGCCATGAAATTACACTTATATATAAAACAAATATATTTTTTTTCTGCTCCATTTCTAGGCTGGCCCATTCACGGTCTGTCTCCGTGCAAGCTCCTGAGGAGAGGGGCTGTGTGTGCAGCAGCAAATGGGCGGCTGCTGCATAAGAGCAAAGCAAGAGACTTGATTCAGCAGCTGCTGATGCTGATGATGATGAAGATGATCCCTTCGCGCTGCCGGGCCTCCTGCAGGACCCCGCAGACTGCACTAACTAGACAGGGCTTAATTAAGCCCCAGTGAAGCAAGGCTTGCCGGAGGCTCCGGGCGGCGCCGGGCTTACCAGGCCTGCAGGGCACAGATGGGGTCGATCTCGGTGACGTAGACGATGGAGCCCATGGCCTTGAGCGCCGCGCAGCAGCCCTTGCCCACCTGCGGGCGGAGAGGAAGAGGAGGAGCGGGTGAGAGGCCGGGGCCGGCGCCCTGGCTGCCTCGGGAAGCAGGATGCGCCCATCCCTCCGGGTTTTAAGGCAGCTCTGTCCTGCCCCATGGCAGATACGGCCCCCGGAAGCTGCAAGGGGCTTCGGGCTTCACGGGATCCCGTTGTCCTCCCGTCACCGGGAAGCCACCGACGGTGAGAGACGACGGAGAAAGACACCGAGTCGCTTACAGGCTCCGCTCTCCCTAGGCAGCTTAACCCTAATCTCCCGGGTTAGGCGGGATGTGCGTGGTTAAACGCAACCCTGCTTAACGCCTAGGGAATCCGAGCAGGAAAATCTTCTCCTGCGGCAGGTTTGGAGGCGGCTACAGAGGCTGAGACGGGACACGAGGACGGGGGGCGCCGGCGGGGAGGCCGGGCAAAGGGGGCTCCGCTTTTCCAGGCAGCTCCCACCGGAAAGGCTGCGGGAAGGGCTTCCCACGGGATGAAAAGGGGGCCCTTACCTCCCCGTAGCCACAAACCACCACTTGCTTTCCTCCGAACATCATGTCTGTCGTCCTTTTAAGGCTAGGGGAAAAGAGAAAACACGTAATTGAGGGGATGGATCCCGGCTGGATGGGTCCTGCAGTTACAGCAACAGCAACGCCTGGGGCAGAGGGGACTTTGGGGACACAGAATGAGGGTTTCTGCAAGGCCCGTGTTGCTGGATTAGCTCCCGTGAAGCTCCCCCCATCCCGGTACTTCCCGTGTTGGACAAGGAGCAGTCGGAGCCTCTGCCCGGCCGTGCTGAGGACATCAGCACAAACCCACGTGTCCCTTCCAGCACCGCCACACGTCCCAGTGACCCGCGGTGGCACTCAGGAAACCATCAAAATCCTCTCAAAATTCCTTTAAAAATGAACATTACCTTTCTAAACTCAAAAAAGTTCACACATATAAATAAATATATAAATATATATAAAAATAACTACAGCAGGAGCTGGTAATTGATGGCCAGCATCCCAGCGCCCGGTACAAACGCTCTCCCTTCCACTCCGTTTCCTCCTGGTTTCTCCGTCAGGGTGCCCTACATTGCAGCCTATTTTTAGCACGCCAGTAAATAGGTTAGCAGCGCCGGGAAGGTGAATTCCCTCACACTTCCATTCAGACCCTGCAGATTGGCTTGCCCTTTTGCTCAGGTTTTCTTCGTTTTAGAGGCCCGAGCCCAATTAACTCAAATCCATCACAACTGGAGACCGCACGATAGGAAATCTTGCACCTGGAGCGCGCTGCTCCGCGCTGCCACCTTGCAAACTGCATATATTTTGGAGACAGGTGAATGTTTTGAGTGGATTTTCCTGGTTTGGGTGGGCAGGAAGGACAAGAGTCCCTGGCTGTTGACGCTGGTGCATTCTGATTTAATGGAGAAAACATCCCGGCGTGCAGAAGAGGCAGCTACGGTCCCCGTGGACTGACAAGGAGTCCAAAATTCAGCGTTTTAGGGCAACATACAACCAAAAAGAAACCACCCGCGGTGGGTCAGCCTGGGGAAGCCCATTAGGTGGTTCAGTAACTCATAGGATGCTTAGACACATCTTCAAGATCTTCTTGCTGGGACAGGCAAGTACCACGAACGGGAGCTTCTCCACTTCTCCCGGCCAAGGAGAGCGCTACCAGCAAGAGCACTTGGAAGCGAAGATGCTGAATGGGTCGCTCGGGGAATATCCCAGCAGGATCCGTTGGAATTCGCTGCAGCAGCCCTTGCAGCGAGCAGGGAAGCGCGCCTGGGGCTGCAAGGAGCCCTGATGCTCCCGGAATACCAGGAATACCGGAGCACAGCGGGACACCGGGAGCGCTGCCGGACGGACCCGCGTTGCACAGGAGGAGACTCCACATTCCTGCTGCTCCAGGAACCAAGAGCCGCGGGCATGAGGCTCGTTCAAACCTGGAGCCATGCGAGGCTACCAAGAAAACCTCTCCTCTGATGCCAGCAGTTCTCTCCAGGGCTGTTTGGTTCCCTCCATGGTCCCTGGACATGGAGCTGCTCATCCGCAGCCAGGACGCAGCCGTGGTTGGGAAAACCTCTGTCCTGGATTTGGGGATTACCTGGGAGCAGCTGCCAAACGGGACGGGGGACAGTCCGTCCACGAGAACAAGCCTCATCCCACGTGGCTGTGGCAGAAGGGGAGGAGAGGATGGGAGGAGGGGCTGGAAATCCTGAATAACCCCATTCCACAGAAAGAAAAAGAAAAAAAGAAAAAAAGAGGAGAAGAATGGGAAAAAAAAAGATCCGCAGAGACACCCAAACGGGCAACTCTGCTCTCAAACGCTGGGAACACCCAGTGAGCCTCCTTGGAGGGCACTGAAAGCCTTTCCAAACACGCCTTGCAGCCCCACGGCTAATGAAATACTTGACGTTGTGTCTTCCAGACACTGGGGAAAGCAGAAGACCGGCCTTCTGCAAGAGGAGGAAGAGGCACAAAACTGATGCCCCTTCACCCACGGAGCCCCCGCTGACCGCAGGGCACCCGAAGCTGCACGGCTCGTGGCTCCCAACGCCTCAAGCGACGTCAGGTCACCTGTCCTCTGAGAGCTCCAGGCCACGGTGCTTCAAACAAGGCTCCTCGGAGCCTGAGCGCCTTTCTCAGTGGGATCATAACGACCACAGAGGCGACCAGGAGCCTTTGCCTCCCTCTGAAACATCAACTCTGCAGCAATGAATCATCTAAAACATGAGGCTGGACAGACCCGACGCGTCCAGCTGTGCAAAGGGCTGAACCCCAAGGTTCCTCCTTGCCCGGCCCCGATTCCGGCAGCGGCTCCGGGGCAGCGGCTACGCACCCGTCCAGGATGGATTCCCGGCAGCAGTAGAGGTTGTCGAACTTCTGCTTGGTGACCGAGTCGTTGACATTCATGGCTGGCACGCACAGCTTCCCGGCCTTGGACAGCTGGTACAGCCTATTACCAACAAGGGGGGAAACGGATAAAGGATCCACAATCAAACAGATTTCCTACGCTCTCCCGACCCGTGAGCTCAAGCTCCTTGTTTGGCTGGAACACGCAGTACGAAAACAGATAACATCCAAAGATAACATCCTAATAGGAGCGGCACGATGTCCTCATTCCAGAAGGAGAAACAGCGTCTTTTCTTCCCCAGATATTTTTATCTGTTTCCCTGCCCTCCCGAAGGAATTGTGTCACTATTAGGTTGGCACGAGGCTCTGCACAGAACAGCAGGGACTGCAATGTTCCCCGGACCCCGCGTGCTTCCTAACAGCGATATCGTGACCGTCTCCAACGTCCCCTGCAAGGCTGCGGCCCCCAGTCCTGCGTCAGACAACGTAAGAGCTCCTCCAATTCCCCAAGCTCTGATGCCCTGGGAGACAACCAGAAGCAGCCATGGAGTGGGGACACCCGCATCCCGCGCGTCCCGACTCATCCTGCTCCAAGCAGACCCGGCTCCTCCGCCCCGCGCAGCAGCCCAAACACAAAGACTCCCTCTGAACTACCTGGAGAACAAGCGAGTCCTAATTGTTCTCCTGTTATTCCTGTTCTTCCCCTCCTTTGCTTTGCACGGCCCCAGGTCTCACTGCGGTGGCACTGGGGACAAAGGCTGCTTTGCATTTTCTGTTTTAAGTTCCCACTTTGCTGAACTCGCCTATTTATCTTGCTCGTATTCTGTCTGCCTTCTCCCGGGCCTCAGGCCGAGAGGAAGGTGCTCCGGGTGTCCCTGCTGGAGCAGGGCTTGGACACGACGATCTCTAGAGGTCCCTTCCAACCTCAGCCTCTCTAGAGGTCCCTTCCAACCTTCCTCCTTCACCTGCCCCTCACACCCAGCGACGTCCCCATGCAAGCACAGAGGGGCTGGCGCTGCCTGCAGCCTCAGGCCCTGCTCCTGAGCCCAGCTTTGTTCTTGCCCAGCTCTCCTGCCCAAATCCCCCCTGCTAGAACCATGCCCAGGCCTCCCTCTTGACCCCACGGCTGGAAACCACTCAGGGAATCAGCCACGTCCCTGTTCCCACTATTTCATTCCCCTGTTTCAAGGGCTGCCTGCGCCTCTAGCCTCATTCTGGGCCCGCTCAAAGAGCTGCAGCCAGGAGAGTCTCCCTGCCAGAATAAAGTGCAGAGCAGAACAGAGCGCCCTACTTTCCACCGCCCTCCCTCCCTACCTGCCTGCCACACTTCAAGCTTTGCCAAGGAGCCTTGTTCTGATTCCCTCCCACCTCTCTTCCTGCTCCTGGGCACCGTCACTCTGCATCTGCAGGCGACTCAGGGTGCACACAGCAACATCTACTTGGCTCCCCCTTTCTGGACTCCTCCACCACGGAGCCATCTCCTCTTCCAAATCTCACTTCTTCGTGTCTAATTATTTCAGGACTAGGTTTTCACCTGCTCCAGCCACACATTCATCCCTTCTTTCTCTTTCTTCATCCCTAAAATGAGGTAACTATTGGCCCTAATTCATCGTCGGGAAGACAAGACATCCTGCGCTGTCTCCAGCCGCACAGGGATCAATAGCTGAGTGGGGATGAAGAATTAAGGTTTCCCTGCTCCTCCTCTCAAATTCAGAGCCCTAGGTGCTTTCACCATACAAGAAATTTAAAATAAAGTATGATTTGAAGGTAATATTGAAAAGACAAGCCCCTTCTGAAGGGACACTGTGGATCAGGCATCAGGAGGTGCAATATTCCACCAATATTCCCCTAAATGTGTGCTGTTTTCTAGCAGTTTTTCTGCGGACGCCGCGTGGATGCAGCCTGTGCCCCTGGCCCTGTTACCTGTGGACACCAGTCACACTCTCCTCCACTATCCCCTTGATCTTCTTAAACATGTTGGGGTATTTCTTGTAGATCCAGTGGGTGAGATCTCCCCCGTCGTCCAAGATCTGCAATAAAGAGAAGCAGAGAGTCACTGCCCAGAGGACGCAGGGACGCAGCAGACCCCACAAGAGCAGGGGATAAATCACTCTAAACCAAGCCCATATTTTGGTGGTACCACCATGTCCTGACTGCTTAGGCGACACACTTGGATTAGTCAGTGAGTGCTGCTTTGGGGACCTGTCGTGTAGGCTGTGCTGGAGGACAGCAGCGTTTTTAATAAGTTTCCAATGGAAGAAGACGGGTGATGGGAAGGAGGGCGCAGAGACACTAAAGCCAAATATAATATAACTGCACAAGAAAAGCTGCGTATTAAAAACGCTGGACGCCTATCAGGGCCTGGCTTTGGCCATAGCCCATTTAGTCCAGCTCTGAACCGCAGACTCCAAGGGACAGACTCCTTTTCATCAGGTCCTAGGTGTCCCGAGCCGCCCGTTCGCTCCCGCTGCCGCGTTTCAGGCAGTAGAGGAACCCGGACACTCACTGCTTCAACGGCACCATCCAAGATGAACAAGCAAAGACTCTGCAACGGGGACTTGTAAAGGACGGTCAGGCATTTTTGTGATGTCTCCGGCGAATTTAAGTCCAGCCTTACTGCTTTTCCTCTGCCTAGTGACTACTAAACCTCCAAAAACTAGGGAAAATCTCCTGGCAAGGGGGAGCCAGCCGAGTTTCTCAGGACAGCCAGGGAAAAACAGCGAGGGGGGTTTGCTCAGGTCCCACGTCCCCAGGGGACAGGGACATGGCACGTACGTGTCCCCGAGGCTCTGCGCTCCGGCCACGGATGCTCTTGGCAAAGACGTGGCCATTGGCTGCCGGGATGTCTTCGCTTTGCTAATCCCTGATGAACGGGGCACTCAATCCCCTTTCCGAAATGCAGAGAGAGGAGCCTGGGTTTGGGCGGCTCCCAACACCGCAGGCACCCGGGCGGGCTCCTCCACAGCAAAACTCTCCCTGAATGTTTATGACAGGCTTTTTTATGACAGGCTTTTTTTATGACAGGCTTTTTTTATGACAGGCTTTTTTATGGCCAGGACAGAAGCTGGCGGCCCCAGGCACCGTTTCCTGCTCTCCTGGCGCAGCTCTGAGCCCCCGCTGCCCCTGCAGGGCTCCCTGCCGTGCCTGGCTGATCCCACAAGCTGCTTACGATTAGCTGGGATCAGCTTGGCACGTGCTTCCAACTCGCTGCATGGGCCTAAGGAAGGTGGTCGGAGCTGGGGACCAAGGCAGCAAGTCCTCGGTGGCCTAAGCGTGGCCTTAGGTGGGTTCGTGCTGCTTAGGAAACACCCTCAGCTCTGCAGACCTGGCTGCTTTGCGGAAGGACCTCCAGGTTGTGCCCGTGTCCTCTGAAGGTCCATGTTCTCCTCAGGAGATCCAGTGTTTCGGGGGGAGACCTGCTGTAACTTGTGCTCGGCTCTTCCCAGGACTTGCTCCACACGTTGGACACCAGGATTTTCAAGGCTGTTCTCCACATTGGAAGAAGTTTCCTCTCCTGTGATGACGCTGGAGGATCACGAGACATCCCTATGTGACACCTCTTGTGGATGACAACGTCAGGGGCCCCGGCCCACCAGGACATGGGGTGCTGGGGTGCAGTGAAGCGATGGTCAACAGGACACTGGGTTTATTCCAAACCTGGATATTAAAGCAGTGTCTTCTGGCCTCTGCAATCTCCAGTCTCTTCATTTTTGTCTCTAAAACAGACTTTCCGTTCAAACTCACGTGGATGTAACTTTGAGAAGTGCTAGATCAAGCCCATTTGTTGGTCCTCAAAAAAAATGCTCAGAAACAAGCCTGAAAATACACTGATTGCTACTGAAAATACACTGATTGCTACTGAAAATACACTGATTGCTTTAGACGTGTCCCAGAACTCAGACAGAGCCGGGGAAAACAAACGGGTTAGATTCTGATATCTGAGGAATTTATTTCTTCAATTCCTGACACCTTTCATAAGAAATTATTTCTAAAAAAAGAAAGGGGAAAAAAAAGACGACCTTGTCCTGATGCAGATTTGTAGAGAGGGGGTGGATTTTCTGACATCCACAACTCTTTTGAAAGGTGACAGGTAAGAAGTGAATGGGGGTAGATAGGAAGGGACAAAAACTCCAGTTCCGATGAGTCAACGCTTGCAAGCGATGCACTTGCACGCCCATCACGCATCTTTGATTGCTTTTGGTCTAATTTAGAGCACAAGCTTCCAAGGCTCAAAGCCTGCCGGGGAGCAGGATGAAAAGAGCACTTTTTTCTGCTGCAAATGATGGCACCTACCTGCTTGGAGGTTCCTGCTTTCCCTAGAACCCGGGGCAGAACAAACCAGTGAGGCCAAGGGCTGCATTGCCCTCTGCTCTGCACCAGCAGGGAAGAACTGACTGGAGGGCAGAAATCGGCTCGGTTCCCGTTCTGCTTCTGAGGTCAAACCTAGGCAGGCAACTCAAACCGACCTGACCAAAGCCGGGATTTTATGCTGACTTGGGCTAAAACTGATGCAACCTCTTCCTAGAGGGTGCTCGCTTTGGGTGGTTGCTTTGAACTGTCTGATTGAGTGGATAAGAGGCTTAGTTTAAACGGAAGCAGGCTGACAGCAACCTAATTGCTCCCCATGCTTTGTACTAACGTGACCACGCTTGCCTAGAAAATATTTTTTAAATGTTACAGAGGAGGCCAGAGGCATCTCAGCATTGCACACGTCATGAGCTCAGCTTCTCTCTGACTCTGCAGCACCGAGATAAGGGAGTGTCCCACAGGGTGCAGACCACTGGATCATGAAGCACGTCCACGTGCCAGCACCAGCGCGTCAACGCTGGTGGCCTTAGTTCCAAATCCAAGCAGTAAATGCAGGAATTCCTGCAGAAAAATGCTCGAATTGGGAAGACTGGCTCCAAATCCTCGTGTGGCCCCTTCCCAGCAGAAGTGGCTCTGCCTCGGCCTGGCGCAGCCGCCTCTCACCATGTTGGGCTGCCAGCCCTCGACGTTGACGCAGCGGTCGATGCACCACCAGAAGTCGTCCTCGGACTCTCCCTTCCACGCAAAGACCGGGAACCCTGGAAGCCAGCGAGAGGGATGAGCACCAGGCAGCTTGGGGTGGAGACCCGGAGCAGGCGCAAAAGAAGGGAGAAGCACCATTTTTTAGTCGTTAATGACTGCTAGAGGTAGCAGAAGGTTTTTCTCATTTACAGGAGAAACAACCTTCTACTTCATTTCTACCTCTCTCCCAAGGAAACGCTCTGACTGCAGGACAAGAGGTCACAGGGATAACAGGGTCTTGATGTTGGTAACTTTTATTTGTGAAATAAAGTTAGATTGCAGCAAAGAAGCCACAAATTTATTGCAGCAGATTCTGCCTCCTGACCTGCTATTGCTCAGGCATATTCCAGCAAGCAGGAGAGCTTCAGCAAGCAGGACAGGCAAACTATAACAGTTTGATAACAAAAAGATAACAGACAATTCAGTGACTTCAGCTTCTTCTGGGTCTCCCAGGTTCAAAATAAAACCCTTGGACTTTCCCAGATGAAAGAGGATTTGAACCAAGGCAGCCGGACTCCCAGGTGGGCAGCAACATCAACATCTTTCCCTCGTGTATCCAAAAAATCTTCTCCCTCTCATCCTCTTCAGCCAATTAATAGGATTCAAATTTAAGAATTCACTATCATCATAGAAATAAAACCAAATTTTACCTTATTTTCTCTCTTTTTTTTATATACACGTAGCTCCAACAGCTAACAATGCACACCACCATCATCTGTGCTATGCATATTTATACTCCAGAGAAAAATAATTCTGACCAGTATTTTTAAATCAACGGAAAACATTGATTTTGTGTTGTTCAGGCCTTTTTGCTGCTTTGTAAGTAAATCAAGAGAAAGTTGAGCTGTACCTATAGATCAAGCTCCATTTCTTGTTAAGATTGTTTTGGTCAAAAGTTTGTTTTATCCTTTCCTTCCCCAGACCTACAATATTCCACTCCCTCAAACAATTCAGGAATCAGTTCAGTAACTGTAGGAAACAGGAGGGTATATACAACTCTGGTGGTATTTCTGGTGAAATATTGCAAGCTGAGGTGTGCAATTCAGCCCAAAGTTTACCGAGATGCACATTTATGCACTCAAAAATGGAGAGGAACACATTTCAGTACCCTACAGAGCTATTCCAAATGAAAAAATTAAACAATTTATAGGAAGACACTCTCAGAGGATATAAATGAGCTAAACGTGACAGGCCAGTAAGGAATCTTTTAAAAAATAGTAAGAATAAAGTGAGATTCCTACCGCTCTCGGCCAGGGCAGCGGCCACTTCGTTAAGCGTAGAGTAGATGTTGCAGGCGGCCCATCGGCACTGGGCGCCCAGCGCGCCCAGCGTCTCCATCAGCACCTGCGTTGGGAAAGCAGAGGGAAAAGGACTCCTGGATGGGGCACGCTGAGGATGAGTCCTGCACAAAGCCCAGATATCAACTTCTGTTCAGTACAGCGGGGTACAAACTGTGACTTGGTCATGATGCAGAAGTGGAAGGAGCAGCTGATACCCCAGAGGGACCTCAATGGAGCGGGGAAATTCAATATAGGGAAGCGCAGGGTCCTGCTCTGGGGAGCAATAACCCCGGCACCAGGACAGGCTGGGGCGACCTGCTGGGAGCAGCTCTGCGCAGAGGGACCCGGGGACAGCAGGGGGTCCCCGAGGCAGCGGGGGCCCTGGTGGCACCAAGGGAACGGAGCCGCATTGCAGGTGTGGCTCAGGATCCCTTCACAGAGAGCCCAACACCGGCACTCAAAGTGATGCCTCATACACATGCACCTTCAACACAGGCTCTGTGTATCAAGAAACGTTCACAAAATTGGCTTTGTTTTTACAAGGTATACCTGGGGGAAGGTGCAAGAGCACTGAGGCCAAGCCCACAGATCTGTACCACCCTTCCCATCTCCATTTAGATGATAAACAGTGAGAAGTTCCTGCCCATCATCCTGCTAACGCGGAATATTTTGGGCCTCTGACAAAGCAGAGTGAGGATGAGCCTTCAGTGAGGAGGATTTAGTGTCTCTGCTGAAACTGCCACCAAGCTGTGCCAAAGCTTCACTGCATTGCTAAGAAGCTTTGCCCAAGAATACACCTCATCCCTGCCAACTTGCTTACTGCTGGCAACTGAGCCCCATCACGGATGCAAGCAGAATCCCAGGATGGTTGAGGTTGGAAGGGATCTCCAGGGATTCCACAGTCCAGCCCCTGCTCCAGCAGGGACACCCAGAGCACAGGGCACCCGGGCGCATCCCGGCGCGGTGGCAGATCTGCAGAGCAGGAGCCTCCGCAGCCTCCCTGGGCAGCCTGGGCCAGGGCTCGGGCACCCTCACCCCAAACAAGTTCTTCCTCACGGCCACATGGAGATGGAGCCTCCTGCAGCACGGACGCGATGCAAGAACCGGGCTGCAAGGTCTCCCAGTACCCCCTGAAATGACCCCAACTCTGAGATGATTTATCTGGCTTTGAATGGGAGAGCGGACACCTCACGAGGTGGTGACCCCGTGAGCACATGTTGTCTGTACCAACAGTCGGACACGGCACAGGCGGACGCCGACACGTCAGGTGTGAAGCGGGATGTGGTTGCTCTTACCGCTGTCTGCGCTGTGATGTGTGTGCAGCCCACGATCTTGGCCCCAGCCAGGGGCTTCTCTCCCTGCGCTCTCTTCCTCAAGGCCATAAGCGCCGGCATTTCTGAAGGAAACAAGGAAAAAAGTCCAACCGTGCATTAAAGAAGGGCAAAGCCACGAGACGCAGCCACTCAGCACCGCTTCTCACGCCGCTGTCTGGCACTGCCTGGGATTTGTGCAGTTGTGGCAGCTCAGAAGGAGCCAAAGCCTTGGGAGCAGCCGCCAAACAACACATCATCGCGGTGGCTGAAAAGAATCCAGAATTCGGTGTATTCCCCTGCTATTTAGCATGGAGCATAATCTCATTTTCACAGGTCTATCTGTGCCTGCAGCAGGAGGGAGGCTGGGGGAAAAGCTGCTCCAGCTGAGGCTTTGGATGTGCAATTGTGGCCAGTCTCTCCAATGTCCCCGTGGCCACCTAATCGCTGCATCGCCTCTGCTACCAGTTTGGGGAGATAATCACGCTATAATAGTGTTGTCTACAGTCACATTCCCACCTGATCCTGCAAAAATTTTCCTTATCAAACAGGAAAGGTGTCAAGAAGTAGCCAAGACAGGGAACATCACAAGAAGAGGAGATGGTTTTGGGGGAATAAGGAGCCTGTGCTCAGCAGAACAGCCTAAAGCAACGTGGAACTTAAGGAGTTGGTCTCGTTTACCTTGCTCGGCAATTTCAATCTCTCGACGCCCAAATTCTGCCTGCTTTATGTTCTTCACACAGAAGTCGCTGCTGCCTTTGGAGTTCTTCTGCTGCTTGTCTCGAGGGGAGGTCTCATCATCGGAGCTGTCGGTGTAGGAGGCAGCTGGAAGAAGAAAAGGAGGTCAGAGACAGGCCACAAAATTGCCCAAACCCAAATCATCCGCAGTAAATCCATGGACGTGCATGGTGCATCTGCAGGTGCCACGCTGTCTCTCTCCATCCTCAGCTGGACCATTCCCTCTACTGACAAGGTCCACTTCCTCATGGTCACCTTCTCCTGACTCCCTTAACCTTCACCTACCTTCATTTCAACAGCCTACCAGCCATAACTCTAACTCAAGCACCTCCAGAGTCTTCACCCTGTTGTCATCTCCTCGGTCCTTATTCAGCACATGGAAGACTGAAGAAGTGGCCACCCATACAAGGGGAACCCACGTGGTCTTCACATGCACTTTTGACCAAGAGAGCAGGCCCTGAAAGCCCCGTGCTCTTCATCCCCACGCTCCTGCGCGCTTGCTCACGACACCGGTTTGACTTCCTCTGCCTCTCTACAGCCAACTTTGTGCAAACTGGAGATTTTCTCAACAAAACGACAAGTCTCCACAGACTGGGGATGGGGAGAGGAGTGAAGAGCTGCCCTGCTGACAAGATCTGACTGCCAGGGTGGATGTCAGGCTGAGTACAAAGCTCTCAGCACCAGATATTAGGAGAAACGTCTTCATTAGGAGGGTAGGGCAACACTGGAAGAGGGTGCCCAGCGAGGTGGTGGATCTCCATCCTTGGAGGACTTCAAAAATTCTCTAGATAAAACCTGGATTTGGTTTTGGTTTTTCTCTTCTACTGTAAGTAACAACTACACTTCATCTTTTGCCTTTCTGGGTCTTCTTCCTATTGTTCTTTTGATAAGAGAAAAGGGAAGGAGAGAGAGCTCCACTTCTTTTTGTAGCAAGGAGCCTAAAAGGCCTCACAGAATCCAGCTGCTTCTTCTTCAAATGCCCTAGGGGTAGTGGCTGTGAGTGTCAACACAAGTGAACTACAGCCAGTGACAACAACTCTGTCTCCACGTCTTCCCGATGTGTCCTCCAAACTTCTGGTTAGGTAACCTGCCTTTCTGACTCTGGGTTATGTCAGTCACATGGACATCTACTGAAGAGCCTTTCGTTCAGTCAGTGCTTGGAAGAGTGAGACATCTCCCTTCCTATTTATTTTGGGAACTGAGATCACACGTAGATCCAAGCAGTGCTGGAAGTAAGGCAGCCTTGGAGGACACCTCCAATTTCACTGTTCCTCCCAAGCACGGCTAGATGCCTGTGCAGAGCTTTCTCCATTTCCAAATCTTACCATAAGACCTTTTTGGTACTGTCCTCAGTGAATTAGTCACTAGTGATGCCTCCAGTTCATCATAGTCAGCTGAACGCATGACGTACGTCATGGTCTTTGGAATTTGCCCCCATAGGGGACACCAGACCTCTTGAGTCTTTCGGGTCTGGGATCAGCAGCGAATGGAGCATGTAGAGCCTGGAGACAAGGCAGAAACCATCACTCCTCTTCCCATTCCAGAGACAAAGCACCTGGAACCTGGAACCCTGGGACCTCCCTCCACCCAGCCCCACTCCCCACCAGCTCCAGACAGGAGCTGTATCCTGGAAGCTCAGGAGCTCTACCCACATGCTCATCCCCCATTTTTGATCCAATTTCCCTAACTTTTATTCCAAAACTCGCACTACTTTGCAGATCACATGGCATTTACAAAGCAAACTCAGGACTCGGCACTCTCTGCCACACAAATCCTTTGATATATCAGAAGATGGTGGTCAGCAGTACTGTCAGCAACAGCCCCGGGTGAGTTGGCCAATACCCTGCAGAGATGCCCAGCTGAGTAGATATATCAGGGTACCTCCAAGCAGTACGTTTTCTTTAGCAACTTTGCAACCTGCTTACACGGAAAACACCTTTTCTGTCCATTTTAGAGAAGAGCACCACAAATTATTATGCTAGCAAATGATTTTGTAGGTGAGAGGCATCACATCTGTGTTGCCTTTAGTTCTGTAATTCTTGTACCATCTTGTACCATCTCACCATCATTCCTGCACCTTTTAAAAACATTCTGCAGAATTGAGATTGGGGATTCTCCCGCTCTCTGGGTTGCTGCTCTGATGTTTGGGCACCCTCAGGTGAGAAGAACTTTCCTGTTGTCACAGTTTCCCCTGTTCCAGTTTGCGTCTGATGCTGTGCAGTCCTGGGAAGAGCCTTCTCTACACCCCCATTGACCAGCTGTAGACAGCAACTGGATCCCCTCTCCATACTGTCCTCTCCAGAGGCGCACAAGCCCAGCTCATAGGGCGTCCTGTGCTCCAGGTCACTGAAGGTCTTGGTGGCCTTCACTAGACTCGCTTCAGTGTGTTAATGCTGGTCTTTGGTAGACCTAAACTCAACCCAGAATCTACAGGGGGTCCAAAAAGGGCCAAACAAGAGTGATCCTTAACTCCTTCCTCAACCTGCTGCCTACGCTCTTGCTAACCAAGCTCGGTACGCTGGTCTGCGCCATCCCAAGGGTGCACCAAGGCTCATATCTAGCTTGTGGCTCCCAGAAAACCCCAGCTCCTTCCTTACAAAGACGTTTCCTGCACAGTCACTGACAGCCAGGTTATCACTGGGTATCCCTGGGTTATTCCACCGCAGATGAAGGTCTACAAAGGTAAATGCAGAGTCTTGCATGAGGCTCTCATTGAGAGTTGAGTTGAACTCAACTCTCATTGAGTTTTGATGAGTTTTGTCAGTTGAAGACCTTTCTTCTAAGACAGCAGGGAGGAATTAGTTAAAGAAAAACCTTCAACAAGGAAATGTTGCGTAGTCAAAGGGAGCAGTTGCTCATTCCGAGTGCTCGGTCATCCCTACGTGAGCCAGGATCCCACTCAGACACCTTGCTGAGAAGGAATGGTCTGCACGAAAGACCTTGTTCTGCTGAAGCTGGATTCCCTACCCGAGTCCCACCTCTCCATCCCAGGTCCATGCTTGAATTGTGCCAAAGGATCTAAGGGGGCACAGAGGTAGACTGGTCCTTGTGTAACTTCATGGAGAGAATTTTGTGGCTGAAACCACCGTGTCATCATTGGGGCTCCCAGTTAAAGCTTTCCAATTTCTGCTACACGACGAGCCAAATGAAGACTTACACCGAGAGCCCCCTCAGGGAACCCGAGGCACAGCCAAGCAACCCTCCTAGCCAGCATTTCAACGCCTTCCTTAGCGTTTTCACATCAGAAAATCCACCCCAGGGAGCTAAACGCCTCCCTCCAGCCTGGCCACCGCTTTGTCCTTCATGCAGCACCCAGCAAGCTGATTAAGTTTCCCTCCCGGCATGAAAATTCCTGAGGGAAAAGCTCAGGGCTGCTGCTGTGGGCGTGCCAGGCTCCCCGCGGCCCGTTGGGGTCTCTAATCTGCTTATTCAGATTTAGGCATTGCTGAAATTCTCTGCAAACTCTGCTCTGTAGGGTGCGAAAGGCAAGTGCCACCCTGCAACCAGGGCGCTGGTGGCAACGCACTCCTAGGAGGGCTAGGGCAGCTCCTGAAAGGCTGTAAGCCTGTCTTAACGAAGACGGGCTTGTTATATAATGCTATATAACATGTTACGTTATATAATTGCTAACACTGGTACAAGGACGCCGGGTTTAATTAGCTGAAGCAGAATTATGTCCTTGAAGACAGATAATCTGGGCAGAGGTTTCTTTAGGAGCCCAAATCTCGGTTCTGGGGCTGAAAGCAGCTTTTGCAGCGGAGGCTGAATGAATCCAGCTGGTAGCTGGGCTCTCCCATGGACATGCTCTGCTGATAGTTGGGATTAGGCTTCACTCCGGCAGGACTGACATGAGTAAGAGCGAGAGAGGAGGGAATCCTGCCCTTCCGACTTGCTCTTCTGTTAGACCCAGCAATATCTGCTCCGGGATACGCAGACAAACCCCGTTTCTTGCCCGTGCAACCTCTCCAAAGTTATGAAATAGCACAAGGATGAGGTCAAGCGCCTTTATTAAGGATTTTTTGTGCTAATCTTTTCCTAGCAGCCACTTGGCGCGCACGCTGCGTGCGATGCACAATGCTGGGCATTCTGCTCCAAGCCCCACACTCATATCAACCAGCTAATTCCCCCAACCTTTCTTAGGGGCAGATAAGAACTATTTGGGGGAAATAAAAGTTGCTGGAATTGGATTTGCCCAAAGCGACGAGCCTGTGTCAGGGCCAAACATCAACCTGTGGCACTAGGTTGGTGCCTGAGCACAAGGCAGCAGCAAATGACCCCTCGGGGGCTGCTCTGGCTGCAGATGAAGAGCTGAACTGCAGCAGATGCCCAAGGGGATGAGTCTTCATCCATGAACAAGTTACAGTCCAGTCTAACCAGCGGCTTGGGGCACTGCCTGACCCTACAGCTAGTGGGTGAAGGGCTGGTATCTCCCTCCCAACTGGCAACGGGAACAACTAAGTCCCCAGTGAGAACGTTACTCGTTTTAAATGAAGCAAATGCAACAACTGAGCTACAGATCACAGAAACAAGCAGCTTACGGCAGAGGAAAAAGACTTTTAACACGTAAAATCAGCCCGGGTTACCAGTATTTTAATTCTTAGTATTTTAGGGCAACCTGACGATAAAGCTTTACGTTCAGGAACATCTCTGCTGGTCTGCCAGCGCTTCCACGCAGGCCACGTCTGCACTGCTCTGAGCTCTGCCATCCTGTCTCAGCAGTGCTGGGTTTTGCTCCCCTCTCTTCTCCTGTTCCTTTTTTCCTGGCCCTTTCCCATTCCAGGAGTGCTTCCCACTCTGTTAGACTGTGCTCAGCCCTGACAGGAGAACGACAAAATACCTGGGATTTATTTCAATCTATACAGCAGCTGTCCTGGGAACAGAAGTCTTCCATCCTGCCTATCAACCTCGCACCTTTCATTTGAGTGAAAATACAGTCCTTTCAGAAACTAATTAATTCCAATTGCTGAAGCTTTAGCAGGAGACACTAAGTGCAAGAGGCAGGGGAGAATTCCCCAAGTTCTTCCAGCTGGGGATCAGGAGCAAACGCAAAGACATTAGCCAGGATAATTACCCTATTAGTCCTCAAAGATGACAGGTATATAAAACATACCCTGCTCATTACATACCAGGTGGAGCTGTAAAAACTACAAATGCTACACGAATTACAGACCTGTATTAGAGGAGTCTAATTATTAATGCTGTTATTGAACTTGATAATGTTAAAGCTGAGCCTAGACACCAGTCCTGTGCAGTGGCCGCGGCACGTCGCATTCCTCAGCCTCTCCTGCGAGAATCCAGCTGCTGGGAGACACGGATAATATTCCTTTAAAGTCAGGAGCCAACATAGTGGGATCTTGTCCCGCGTCATCCCGATATCCTGAGCAAAAATGCATGGAGAAACACAGAGATTTGAACCTGCCACTGCTCAGGTTCCAGTTTGTGCATCCGGCACCTCTCTCCTGGCACAAAGTCCCTTTCCAGCAGCCGTCCAGGAGCCAGTGCAGTGGGTGCAGCAGCCACACAGAGCTAAGGAAAACGTCTCTGCTGGAACCTGTTGGCTGCTCCCGGCTCCCGGCTCTTGTTCTAGGAACGTGTTCCCTGTGCAGGGTGATTTCCAGTCCGTGATGTGCTGCTTGCTGGCAGGGAGGGCAACTTTGTGGTTCATCGTGTCCTCACACAGCGCTCCGCACATGTTCTCTCGATGGTGCCTGCTGCTGAGCTCCAAGAAAGGGCTCGGCAACTGCCTGTATAACTGAGCTCGAGCTCAGAAACTGCCTCTAGACCTCCTCAAACATGTGTCGTATGGGGGAGGCTTTGGGCTGTTTGTCCCCCAAAAGCTACGGCCACCGAAGGCCACAGAAGCAGGGCCCAGGACCTCACATGAGCATCAGCTCCAGCTGTGGCTGCAAGCTACACCTACACGAGTAATATAGTAATAAAAGAGGTCAGGACCACCCTGTGGGCCCGACGCTGGCTGATGTAGCACCATCCAGCTCACATCCACGCATCCAAACTCCCTCTCCTCTGTGTCCCGGTGGCCACAACCCGTGATCCCTCACTGGGGCTAACCCAAAGTCACATTTGGGCTCGGCCTGGGACAGTGTTGCCTGTCCCAGGCTGAACACACAGGGCTCATGCAAGCAGCTTAGAAATACATATAGCCCTATGCAAGTGCTCAGGTCCTGCCCTGCGCTGTTCAGTGTAGTCAAAAGCTGCAGGTGAAGTGTGGCAAAAGCCACCTCGAACACACCAATGCAGGAGCCACAAATGGCAGATATTTGCAGATGACCTTTAGACTTGTTTTTCAGCCGGCCACTTTCCTTGTGCAGACTGGCCCCTACCCGTGGGAAGCAAATTCTGCAGCCCCAAATCCACCCTGGTTTGTATTTCACCTTCCCACAAACCACAATTTTTCTGGCTACACACTAGGAATTCCAGTCGAGAGGGTCACAGAAGGATTGACCTTGAGCTCCTGTGGTTTCCAATACTCTTTTCCCCCCAAACACGCTGCACGGCCTGCCAAGAATACAGCAAATCCAGCCAAGCTGATGCCCAGAGACCAGAGGAGGGTGCTGGGGGGTCCCTGGGACCCTCAGCATCTCCCACGGCTCCAGCCCAGAGTCAGTCCTGCCTGCTGAGTGGCTTCTGCTGCATTTCCCTGGAGGGTGGTCGCCTGCAGAGGAGGGAACAGCCTTCTTCTCCCAACAGCTCCGAGTGTCTGGAGTCTTCCTCCCTCTCCCGTTTGCAGGTGGATTCCTTCTGCATCTTCTTGGATGACACATTCTGCTGCGGGAACTGGATCCAAACTCCCTTCTGGAACAGCAACTAGGACACTGAAAAGCCCACAGTTCTCATCACTCCCCCCGGTGTGACTTAGGCTCTCCGAAAGCAGTAATAGCACTTGGTGACATACTCAGTGACAAGCAGCAGGAGCCCCGAGGGGAGAGGGGTGACACTGCTCTGTCCCCAGCCTGGTGCTCCTTGGTGCTGTCTGGTGCGGTGGATTTAGCAGAAGATGCCACTGGAGGGCACCGTGTTTTACAGAATGAGACAGCAACGCTCTTAAACGCTGGGAAATGCAGTGACACTGAATTTCTTCCAACCCCAGCTGTCCCCTGCACAAAGTGCAGGGCAGCTCCTTGCTCATGTCACGGGGCAGGCAGCCCCTCTGCACCCACCTCAAAGCCAAGCAGGGGTTAGCAGCCTCCTGTGGGCTCCATCCCACCAGGAACAAACACCACTTCCCACCCGGAGCTGTGTTTTCAGGCCTCTGTACAACCTTTTGTTCTGTTCCTTTGCATCACCTTTAAACCACAAACGTTTGAAGAACGGGACCATGAACACAATTCATGTTTTCCAGATGAGTCTAAGTCTTCCTTAGGGTTTTAGGAATGTTCGTGGATAGTGCCACAAATTAAGCTGCAGTTGGATGAGCTGGAACTCGCAGGTGCTCAAAGACAGCAAAGGACAAGCTGAACACCGAGCACCTGCACAGCTCACGGCAGGAATCCAGGGCACCTTGTGTGACTGCAGGGCTTGGAGATTTCTGGCTAGTGCTCCACAACCGCCACATCTCAGTCTGGGCAAACCAAGTTTCTCCAGAACCAAACTTCATAAATAAATTCCAAAAATTCAAAATTGTTCATAAATAAGCCTCAAAAGATCCTTGAGGATCCCAGAAACAGGAATTATAGTTCAGGGATTTTAAGGATAACAGAGAAATTTAAACTTTGGCTTAAATCCAGCTCCTGCTTAAGAAATTCTTTCAATTTTCCATCCAAATACAAATGGGAAAAAAGCAATAACCCTCTTCCCATGTCTCCCGTCCGACACCCCTCACTGTGAAAGAGAACGGGAGGATCTCTGAACTTCTACTGAGTGAAAAGTATGACCCAAAGTCTTGCAGTTTTGGCAAGAGGCTGTGACAAATGCAGTTGGCAGCGGCACAAACCTGAGCTGTAGCTGTCTGTAGAGGACTGCGAGATGGAACGGGAGAGCGAGCGGCGACCAATCTTGGTCGGGCGCTTGTTGAACTCTTGCTTTTGGTCGGCAAACTGGATCTGTGGAGAGACATTGCTGATTAAATTCTGATTGAAATAACCAATAGTCGGATACAGAGGATGAATTCCAAGAATACAAAGTGAAATGTAAGTCTGCAAAGTCCATCTACTCCAAAGCACGCAGAGGACGGAAGGGACAAGTAAGGAGGTGTCATCCGCATCCCGACACTTCTAAGGGTTCATAGGGGTTTACAGGGGTTTTGCAATAGGAATTTCCCTGCTCGGCGCAAGGGAAGCTCCACGTTTCATTCTTCTCCTCACTTCCCTATCAACCTCCCACCCAGGATCACAAAAGACCCTCACAAGTCACCACACGTGTCACAGACCCCACTTGTCTTGTCCCTGTTTCACAGCACACAGGCCTATGGTTTTATTAAGCATTTTAGTGTATCACCTGGTCCGCCAGTGTTCCAAATATAATTTGTGCTACATCTCCGTGAAACTGAAAAGCGTAACTTCCACTTGCAGAATTCCTTGGATTTTGCTCTGGGCACAAAGTGACTCAATCTGGTGCAAGGGGATTAAATATTTACATTTTCACCTTCCTGAAAGCCATTAATTGAGTCTATTAAGGGAGGCCGGAGGGTTTGTGGAGAAGTCAGTGTGGTTTAAAGCAGTCACCTCGCCCTAAGGAATTGCAGCCCTTCCCGGGAACTCTAATGTGAGCCTGGAGGCTCACGCAGCATCCCGGAGGCCGGACAAGAAGGCAGGGAAAGGGGGAAAGGTGCTGCGAAAGGCGACTCCGGGAGCTACCGTCTGAGCCCGTGAAAAGGAGGCAAAAGGATGGCAAGGAAACCTGCCGGGGCACCCACAGGCCTGACCTTAAAATAAGCCAGAATTACCCCGCAAGATGCCCTTGGGAATGAGCTGGGCACCACGCTCCGCACGAGGACACCAGAGCCACACAAGGGCTTTGCCCACGCAGCCTGCGGACCCTCTCCTAGCAGGGCCCATCACCCCAAAACCCTTCTTTTCCACCCAAAAAGAGGCCGAGCAGCCTCTCAAGGCACCGGTTTGTAGGTGCCAAGTGGCGCTCCCGGCAAAGCCAGCGCCGCGGAGCCTGGGAAGGGTGAGGAGCTCCAGGAGGAGCTCTGTGAATGCCCCTCATCTCCTGCACAAGGGCATTTATTGCCTGGAATGGTTGAGGTTGAATCGTGGTGGACGTTGAGCTTTTGAATCAACGGTTGAGGTTGGAAGGGACCTCTAGAGACCACCTAGTCCAGGTCCCTGCTCCACCAGGGCCACCTCTGCACGAGTTCATGCTCAAATGGCAGGTTGGGAAGCACTTGGAAACCACAATTCCTCGGATCTTGGAGGCCAGCCTGCTCTACAGCAAGATGCATGATGTTGCCTTCAACAGCCACGTCCCTCCAGCGGGAAACCCGATGGAGGCTGGAAAAGCAGAGGTGCAGGGGTTAACCCCGGCACGGGCAGGCTCCCCGCATTCCCAAGGAGATAAGCTGCTCCTCCACCTGAGGAGGCTGCCTCGCATTCCCATGGTGAGCGTGAGCCCCGCGCCGCTCTGCGGAGCAGAACTCCGTCCATCCATGGATTTCACGCCAGGTTCGGCGCTGGCAACCTGTGTGCTCCGAAATGGGGGTTCTCCTTCGCGCTGCTCCAAGGGTGGGAAGGAAAACCCTAGGATAGTGTGTGGGGCTCAACACGGCACCTCCTGAGCGGAAAAGCAGCTCTGGACGGAGCGGCCGTCCAGCCGGGAAGGCACAAGCCAAACCCGACGTAAGCGATTTGGGGGAAGAGCGAGGAAAACGAGGGAAAAAAACAGGGATGGAGGCAGAGAGAGGAAAGAAGTGGCCTTTCCAACGGAAAGCCAAGCACACGGTACCGCCGGGCCGCCCTCACCTGGGCCTTAATGCCTGGGTCTCCGTTCACATTGTACTTCTTCTTGTTGGGCATGGTGCTCTTACCTAGGGCCGCCCCGTCGCCATCCCCTTATATTCCCGGCGCGATTCCGATGCCGGCTGCTCTGGTTTCAGCTCCTGCGCGAGGGGAGGGCCGAGGCCGGCGAGGGGAAGGCCCCGGATTTGCAGGCTCCCTCTCCAGGGCCCTTTTTGGCAGGCGAGGACCCCGGGATTTAATGAGGCGTCCCGGGAAGCGCGGCGGGCTCCGGCGCTCGGGAAGGGCCCGGCTTGGTGCGTGCGCAACAATAGCTTATTTATGTAACCAGCACATTTCCCTGCTTGCTATAATTGACTTGCTAATTAGGTGCTTTTTTACTCGGGTTCTGCCCCCACCTCCTTTCTCCCCAATGTCAGGCGCTCCCCTTAACAGAGCCTCATTAGGACAAAATTAACTAATGAGCGGAGCGAAGCGCCGGGGGGTTTGGAGGCCAAGTGGCTTTTGATGGTGGCAGCTGCTCCTTGTCCCGCTGGGGGCATCCAGGGGGTCCTTGGAAGGGCCCGGCCTTGGCCACGCGGTTGTTCCCGGCTCCCGCCTCGCTGTCCGGGTGTCCGGCTGCTCCTCGGCTCTCGCACCAGCAGGGAGGGCTCGGAGGGGAGAGGTCGGATCCTGTCGCGTTTTGTCCCTGTATCCAGGATTATTTCCACACAGGATGTCCCCGTTTGCTGCCCCGAAATGTGGGAATGCACATGCCCATGCAATGTGGGAACTGCATGCGGGAATTCCCGCCATGGGGGAATTGCAAGGGCCACGAGGGAACTTTGCATTTCCACTTTCCCTAAATAAAGTGCAAGTTATTAAAGCTCTTAAGGCCCCCAAAAGGAAGGAGGAAGATAACTGCAAGCTCAGCACCAAGGCGGGGGCTGCTCTGTCCATGGGATCTCATGGTGGGACAGCCAAGTCAAGCAGCTCTCCATAAAAAAAGGAGGGATTTGTGGTGCAGATGAAGCCAAAGCCATGGGAATTGAAAGTCTACCTCAACGTGCTGGTCGTGCAGCCCCACCTGCAGTGAAGATGCCCTTAATTCCCCTCTGTTTTGCACTTAATTCCCATCAGCTGCGCGTGCATAAAGCAACGGGCCCCATCCACGACCTCAGCAACGATCCGGTTCCTCCCGCAGCAAAGAGAAGCTCTTCCCCATGGACAAACTTCCCACCCGGCTGCTGAGCTTTACTCGCTCCTACAAGGGTAAAAACAAGGACTGCAATGGAAAGGATTTTGCAAGCGTGGTCAGAACAGATGCGACGGACACGGCTGTGACCCTCCCTAGAGCCCTTCTGCCTCCAAAGGGGGACGTTTTGGTGTTGTCCACAGCTTGTGGTGCCCGGCAGAAGAGCCGTGACCTGCCCGCGGGTGGGAATGGAGCTGGAGAAGCGGGATTGAGCTGCCAGGCCCGGCTGCAGAGCAGGGCGCAGCCTCCGTGCCAGGCCAGCGCTCCGCCTGCCACCTCACTGCTATGGATCTGGACCTCCTGGATCTCCCAAAACTGGAGATGTGCCTCTAAACATCGGGTGGTGGCACCTCAAATGCAGCCGAAACGGGAAGCTGACCCATCCCACCACATCCGTTCTCTTTCCCCCTCCATCTCTCCATGACATCCCTCCTGCCCTGCCCCAAACGAGCTGCAACCTTCAGCCTTCCCCTTGCAGGTAGCTCCTCTTGTCTCCTTAATCCCCACCGGACCTACGCTCGGGTTTCCAGATCCCGTTTAGTCCCTAGTTTCACGTGCCTTCACTTAATATGTAATCCTGGCAACGCGGCTCGCTGAGCCAAAACTTCAGCTAAAGCCCCAAGGGTTTAAGATTCCAGCTCTGCAGCCAGAAGGTCACAAGGAGGAGAGCTCCAGGCTTACGGCATGCTTAACCCTTCGGAGTTTTCCTTTGGGAAGAGCCTCAGATGTGTCTGGTTGAGGCTGTTTGCACTACGAGACCCTCTGAGTCTGATATGGGCCAAAGTGGTGGCCAAATGCATGAGAAAGTCAAGGCCTGCCTGGTTTCTTGAGGACCATGTGCCACCAGATGGACATGTCCTACACGCTGCACACCTAGCGTACCTCTAGTGTGCTCTCAACACTGCACTGGGGTCATATACAGCAAAATCACTAGATCCTGGCCTAAAATACTGCTGGGCTTCACCTAAATTTGCTGCGTTTTACCAGGGTTGAGCTGACTTTGGTCCTTAGACCTCCGAGGTATCTGCTGTGAGGACTGAACCGTGGTCTGCTGCTACCAACTGTTCCTCTCGGCTCAACCGGGCCAAGTGTCCGCGTTCAGACAGTCTGGGAATGTGTCACTCATCCTGTCCCAACTGGGTGACAGCCACTGCTGGGTCACTTCTTGAAGAAAATCCCCCTGGTGACCACCATCACCATCACCATCATCACCATCCTCCCGGCTCTGCGGTTCACAGCAGTCCCACGACAACGCAGGCAGAAGAGGAGAAGTTATCTCCATTTTGTTCCAAGCTGCATAGGCAACAAAGGGGCAATCTTTTACAATAAAAGAAAGGAGAAAAGATGGATCATGGAAGCTGGGATGGAAAACGGCCACCAAGCCCTCAGAGAAACAAGTACGTTACCTCCAGCACTAAGTGCCTTTCCTATGGATCTCGGCTCACATCGGAGAATGGGTGGGAAATGACTGTCCCCTTTGGTTGCAGCTTCTGTATAGATCAAGTGATTCACAAAAAGCCAGTATTTTTATTTAGAGCTGATGGCCCCATAAAAGGCTTTCTCCAAAGCATTGCTGGCTGGTCCCTTCATAGCTTTGCTACAACGCAACGTAGAGGAACGAGCTCTCCCCAGCAACCGGTTCACCACTCTAGGGAAAGACTATCCTGCTAATTATCTGAAGATGATTAAAGGTTTTGTTGTTAGAGATTGTCCAAACTCAACTGCACAACGTGAAATGAGGGAAAGCTTCTCCAAGCAGCCACTCACCGGAGCTTCGCCCATTCCGCCCATTTCAAAGGTCCTGATTCCAAAATTCAGGATCTCCCCCTTTTCTGTCCATCTGCTTGAGGATGAGAAATACATGGGCTACACCTGCACCTAAATGAAGTTTCTTAGGGGCTCCTCCAACCAGAATGAGGAAATATTTGCTCAATACTTGCTCCACACCAACATTACATCCAACTTATGGACTATATCCATAGGAAATATCCCTATATCCAGAAGGGTTTACTCTCCAGTTAACACATTTCTTAATATTATCACTCCGTAAGCAATAAAATTGGTGCTTGCAGTAAAGGTAGGATCTCAGTCTGCTCACTTAAACCTTCTCAAAGTCCCTGAATATTAAACCATGAGTATAAAAGGCTGCTTAAAATCAAGAGCTTAATGAAGATGAGCATTTTACAGCCTTGGCTACTCATTACCTAGAACGTGCTTGTTCCCTTCCATATTGTCCCCAGAAACCACATAAAACACAAGTTAATTAAAATGCTGATTAAAAACATTGCTGCAGGACATAACTAGGAGGCCTTTGGGGGTACAGGCACCAGAGCAGCATTAAAGCATCTTGAGAAACAAACACCCGCACTGCAAAAAACGCTGCTAGAGCCATAAAAACCCAACGCATCTGACCTAAGTTTCTGCCATCCAGTCCTGATCCCAGAGGGAAATTATTGGGAGAGCAGCAGTGAGAGGTTTTTGGTCGCTTTTAAGTGGGATACCCTCTTTGACAAGCTGTTTTGAAGCCCAAAATGCCCCCATTTGAAACAAGAAAGTTGGGCGCAAGGCAGTTTTAGCACTAACCTTTCAATGCAAAATTCATTTCTTTTTTTTTTGCTGATATAAACAGGAGATAATTTGCCTCTGAGAATGGAAGAATTCAGTTCTGTAAGAGCCTACCATAGGGGGCGAGAAGCAAAACGATAAAGTGTAATTTTAAAAAAGGAGCTGGCAAAAATCCATAAAGTTTTAAAAGAGGGTTTGGCAAAAATCCATGAAGTTTAAGAAAGCTATGTGGGAGGTGCTAAGGCCAGGGCCTAAGGGGAATATGAAGCTCAGATCCCATCAGGATGCACACGCGGCATAGACAGACAGCACAGGCAGAATATCCGAATATCCGTGAGACTCCAAACGTATCCCAGCGACTCCAAATATTTTTGGATGAGCTGCCAAGAGCCATTATGTTCAAAAGGGATGGAAAACGTGAGCAGAAACCACGGAAGGAAGACGCAAGAGACATTGACGGGGTATTTCAGTGCTTTGGAGGTCTCTCAAGCATGTTGGGAAGCCCAGCACATCCCATGGGCCCGTGGAAGAGGCACGAAGCTGCCTCCAGGGACGGGACCGCTCGTTGTCCAGGTGCTGCCTCCTTTTTGGAACCATCTTCTTAAGTTCTCGCCTACTTTGGGGGTTCCTTCCATCTGAGAAGGAAAGCGGGGCGAAATCTGGCGGTGCAAAATTCAGCCGCGCACGTGGTGAGGTCTGAGAAAATGCAAGGAGGTTGGTAACCTGGAAGAGAGAACCCTACCTAAAACCTTACCTAAACTCCTACCTAAAGCCCTGCCTAAAACCCTACCTAAAGCCCTACCTAAAACCCTACCTAAAGTCCTACCTAAAGCCCTACCTGAAACCTACCTAAAATCTTACCTAAAACCCTACTTAAAGCCCTACCTGAAACCCTACCTAAAACCTTACCTAAAGCCCTACCATAAAATCCTACCCTAAGCCCTACCTAAAACCTACCTAAGGTCCTACATAAAGCCCTCCCTGAAACCCTACCTGAAACCCTACCTAAAATCTTATCTAAAAACCTACTTAAAGCCCTCCCTGAAACCCTACCTAAAACCTTACCTAAAGACCTACCTTAAAATCCTACCCTAAGCCCTACCTAAAACCTACCTTAGGCTCTACCTAAAACCTACCTAAAGCCCTAACTGAAAACCTACCTAAAACCTTACCTAAAGCCCTACCTAAAATCCTACCCTAAGCCCTACCTAAAGCCCTACCTAAAGTCCTACCCAAAGCCCTACCTAAACCGGAGACTTTTGCTTGGCAAGGACAAGCACCTCCCCAGACCAGCTTTGGCAGTAAGAAACACAAAAATAAATGTTCCCAAGTCTTGTCTTTCCCAGGTCTGAAATAGGAAACACTGACTGACAACTGACGCGGTGAGACGGGAAAAACACGGATTGCTCCAGGAATCTGGAAGGGATTTAATATTTGGAATTGCTCAGGAGCTGATTGCACAAACGGGCAATTTTTGCATTGATTTTATACCGTGGTTTTACTGACAAAAGGCTACAACACATCGAATGCATCGAAGTGGCATTTTTAGCTTGAGAATTCAAAATAAAACTCTCCTATTTTGGACAAATATTGGTTAGCAGGAAGCTCAGCAATATTTCTCTGCAAGATATTTGCTCAAAGATATTTGTCTGCTCTGCTCTTGTCATTTCTCCTTACATTACAGGCCATTCAACCACATTCTAGCAGGAGAAAAGCCACAAAAAGCGACTAACATAGTCTGGCCTAGGTCTGTTTCAGCTCTTCTTATATTTGAGGTGGAAAGACTGGAGAATTGTAGCTCCAAAAGGAATAAAAATGCATTTTTTTGCCTGATGCATCGTGTTTCTGCTCATGTCTACCTTGTTCAGTGCTGGTTATGGGAAGCTGTGGTTGTCGCTGCGGTGTGTGGAAATGCTTGCCTTGCCAAATGAACCCTCCGATGCAAAAAGGGGGAAAATCCCGGGATTGATCCAGGTGGTTGTGGCAGAAATGGGAAAAACAGGAGCCTTTTAGAGCGTGGGTGCTTGGTGGTTGAGCACAGAGGTGGCCGGGCGCAGGACGAGAGCTGCAAAAGCTCTGCGCCGACACGAGGGGGAGCGAGAGCCCGCGGAGAAATTCCCTTCCAAAACACGCAGGCGACGGGGGGAAAGCAATAAATAAATGAAATAATAAAAAAACAGAGCGGATTTGGGTTTCCAGGCTTTTCTGGGGGACCCGTGGAAGGCGTTTGCGGCAGCTCGTCACCCTGCCGCGCGCTCCCGGCGGCTTTCTGGGGCTCCGGAGCGCGTTTCCTCGCTACCTTCTTCCATCCTGTCAGCTGCAGTTCAGCCTGAGCCTTCCAGGCGGCCCAATTCCTGCACATTTGGCCTCTATTTATACCTGAGCTGTCAACTCGGCTTCCCTTGGCGAGAAGCTGCTCGCAGGAACCGCTGCCTGGTGCCGCGGGGCCGGGATCCACTCTGCTCGCCACCGGGGAGGCGCAGACACATGTGGAGCTCTCAGGGTTCAGCTCCAACGTTGACACCTAAAAAACAGCACACCAGCCTGCACCAGAGTCTCCCAAGAGACATATTGATTAGCAGCTTTAATGATCATTTATAAATCGGTGTCTTCTTCCATCTTGGTGAGCTCCAAGGGCAGCGGGATGCACGAGATCGGCTTTGCTGGAAATAACCCCCAAATATCCCCCTGCTTCTGCCACAAATATTGCCAGAATGGATGGAGAAGAGCCCATTCCCTGGGAAGAGCCCAGAAGGTCCCCTCTGGTCTCCTGAGGGCAAAAAGGTGTGAGTGGAGGATCCTCAAGGAGAGGAGTAAAGGCCTCCGAGACACAAGAGCTGGAAAGTTCTTGTGGACATAGAAACCATCTGCAACTACAAGCTCCCGGGAAGGGGCCATAGGAATCTGAACCAGGAAGGGCTGAACTTCACACAATCCCAGAATCCCAGGATGGCTGAGGTTGGAAGGACCTCTAGGGCTCCCCCAGGGCAGCCCCTGCTCCACAGGGACACCCAGAGCACCTGGGCGCATCCCGGCGCGGCGGCAGATCTGCAGAGCAGGAGCCTCCGCAGCCTCCCTGGGCAGCCTGGGCCAGGGCTCGGGCACCCTCACCCCAAACAAGTTCCTCCTCACGGCCACACGGAGCTGCCTGCGCTGCAGCTTGTCCCCATGGCCCCTTGTCCTGCCACTGGCCACCACCCAGGAACTTGCTTGGAAAGCCAGGCCACCGGTGAAGCTGGTGGGCACCGGGGCTCCAACGTCTTCCTTAAAAACAAGGAAGGGGGAATGGGAGCGGGTCCCGTCTCTGCAGTTACTCATCTGCAGCAGCCGAGCCAAAAGCTTCCAATTAAACTGCTTGGAAGGGCCCAGCCAGCTCTCGCGCTGGGAAAGTGGCAAATATTAGTCATATTCCTCCTGGAAAGCTCCCAGCATCGGTACAAACACCCCCAGGAGGCTGGAATCACATTGAAAAGGGGGGAGCGGCTGCTTTCCGTCTGGCTGTTCCGCATCCCAGGAACACGCGCGTGGCAAAGCCCCAAGCGCCGGCTCGGCTTTGGGAAACTGCCCCTAATCTGGGTTTTCCAGTGGGAAAATCCAAGGCTGTTGATATCAGGGCTGCGCTTGGCAGCAAGCGCCATCACAGAGCGCAGGGACTGAGGATTTGTTGTGGATTAAACAGGTGGAGAAAGAAGATTGATTGGAGATGCCAAAGGAAAAGCCATTTCCAAGGGCAAGGATGTCACGGAGAGTCCGAGATGCTAAAGGAACCCAGTGCTGATGTCCACAGAACCCCATGATGGTTGAGGTGGGCAGGGACCTCTGGAGATCCATCCAGTCCAGCCCCTGCTCCAGCAGGGACACCCAGAGCACAGATCCATGTCCAGGTAGACTCCAACCATCTCCAAGGATGGAGACTCCACAGCCTCTCTGGGCAGCCTGTGCCAGCACTGCCACCTTAGAGTCACGAAGCTCTTGCTCATGTTCAGGTGGACCTCCCTGTGCTTTAGAAGGTGACCACTGAAAACAGCCTGGCCCTGTCCTTAAGGCCCTTCCTTAAGATATTTGTGCACAGTGATGGGATCTCCTCCGGGCTGGAGAACTCCAGCTCCCTCTGCTCTCCTTGTAGGAGAGCTGCTCCATCCCGTCCTCTTCCCTACAGCCCTTCCCGGTCCCTCTCCAGCAGCTCCGTGTCGTGCTTGTCCAGGGGAGCCCAGCGCTGGTCCCGGTGCTCCAGCTTCTCCAATGTGGCACTCGAGGCCTTCCAACCTTCACACGGTTCATCTTGTTCACTAGCAAAGCAGCCAAGCTCTGCTGGACCCACTGGAACCCAACTGCAGCTCCAGTCTTGTTTAAGATGAAGGTGCCCAAGAATACTTCCAGTTCCATGTTCTTGGATTTCCAGCTTGACTTTGGAAATCAGGGACATTCAAGGGTTGGTTTGAAGTCCACCCAACAGCGTTTCTGCAGCTGGAGCTTGTATTCACCTGCCAGTTCACTGACTTCTCGTATCATCTGTCACACAGTCCTCTGCTTACCTGGCTCTCTGGATAGTATATAAATATATATATATTTATACAGCAAGACAGAGGTGCTTCTATAATAATAATATCAACACCTGAAGCTCAATGTGGCGCTTGGGTGTTCAACCTTGTCCATTCGTTTTATCTTCATTACACGCTGGTCTTCTGTCTTGTTGTCATCTGTGACCTTGAACAGGGTGACAATAACTCACGGTCTCACCTGCGTTCGGTGTCTCCGTCACTCGTGGGGTCTCCCAAAATCCACACTGCAAACTGCTTTGAACTGTTACCAGAAAAACATAGCGCAGAACAATAAACTTCTGTTGAAAATTAATTTGGAGAAGGAGGAAGAAGAGGGGCAGGCCGGGAGAGGCAGAAACGCAAGATTGCTGCCAAAAAGCACCTACGTTAATTGACCGACAGGCTCTGGACCAAGTTCTAGCAAACACACAGCACCCCACGCCGGAACGACCTCATGGAAAATTTGAGCATTCAGAGGAAAAAAAAAGGTTATTAGAAAAAAAACCACCAAGAACAGCAAAAAAAAAAAGAGGTTAAAACATCCATTCAGCTGCAAGGACAAGCAAGTCCTCTACGCACAGTGCCCTACACAGAGCGACCCGTTGACGATAATCCAAATTTGGGCTGTCTTAACGTGTTTCACCCAGTTTCAGCTGAATCATTTTGTTTGGCAGCGGCCGCCTACTCTGTTATACACAAGTGTTTGCAGTGGAGTTTTCCTCCACAAGAGAAACCCACGGATAAAATCCATAATAAGGGTCACGGCGCCTCCATCCCAGACTGCTGCCGAGTGCTCGGCGCGCAGGGGGATCTGAGCAGGACGGACAGTACCCAAGAGACCCCAATTCGCACCAAATTGAGGGCTCTTGAGGGTTGCTCTTTCCAAGCAGAGGGCTCCTGATTTCAATCCTGAAGCAGGACTCCTCTGGACCTTTAGAAAATTGGTGCCTGTGCAACGTCTGGCACAAACTCTTCGCTTGGAGAGGTCGATGGCCTTCAGAAACCAACCCAAACCTTGTTTCTGCAACGACCACAGAGAAAGGGGATCATCGGGCTGTCAAAATGCCATTTAAAAGAGCAAATCCGTGGCTCATCGGAGCCACCAGTATCTATTTTTTATTATGAGCTTCTATGCACCCAGCTGTGTGACACTAATAGTTATTTAATCCATACAACTCCTGCAGACTTCAGTATTTGCTAAGTTATAAAACTTCAGCTCGCAATTGCACCAAACCAAAGAAATTTGCCACTAGCAGCAGCACAAACTCGGCAGCGAGACCTTGGGCAACCAGCAAAACCAGCCTGCAAGGAGCTACTCGGAAAGGGATCCGACCGCTTCCACTGCACCCCTGTGCAGAGCAATTGCACGGAGCTGGCTCTCAAATTTGCCGTTTTGTCACACAAAAATGAAGAGCAGATCGCAAGCTTCAGTCTAAGCTTGTTTTGTGTGGTCAAAATCCAGCTGTGCGGCCGCGTCTGCTCAGCTGGGAGCGAAAACCAGGAGAGCGGAGAACGTGCAGGATAAGAACCATGCATGGAAGGCTGCTCACGCCAAAGGTCTGTGCTGGTCAGGGTGCATGAGGGGCGTCCCAGGAAGGCCCTCACACAACCCCAGAATCCCAGGGTGGCTGAGGCTGGAAGGGACCCCCAGGGCTCCCCCAGCGCAGCCCCTGCTCCAGCAGGGACACCCAGAGCACGGGGCACCCGGGCGCATCCCGGCGCGGTGGCAGATCTGCAGAGCAGGAGCCTCCGCAGCCTCCCTGGGCAGCCTGGGCCAGGGCTCGGGCACCCTCACCCCAAACAAGTTCTTCCTCACGGCCACGTGGAGCTGCCTG
>VZSG01001330.1:59783-89356 GCA_013398315.1 Nothoprocta pentlandii
CTCTCGGCCTCCTCTTCTCCAGCCCAACAGGCCCCGCTCGCTCGGGCTCTCCTCACACCACAGCTGCTCCAGGCCCTTCCTCAGCCCTGTCGCTCTGCCTGGCCCCTCTGGAAGCTCCACATCCCTCTTGTCCCAGGGACCCTTCCCGCCGTCCTGGCGCTCGCGGGTCCCCGCGCCGTCAGCGCGCTGCGGAAAATGCACTTAATGAGCGCAGCTTTAATCAGCGGAGCTTGCGCTAATCAGCAGCAGCGCCCTGACAGCCCGGCGCTCCGCTTTCCCATGGGAATAAAGCCACAGCTTGGCAAACGGAGCAAAAAGAATGACAGGCTTCAAAAGAGGGATTAAAAGCAGCATTAGTGGCCACGAAGGGGCCCTTTCACCAAGCACTTGTTGGGCTTGGAGGAGGTAGACGGAGCGGGAAAGCCAGGGGCAGCAGCGAGCAGGTGAAATGTGTTTCCCCCCCGATATTGCTGCTCTGGCAGTAAATTTGCCCCCCAGAATCTGCCATTAACCCGGAAACTGTTTCATTTGGCAAAGAAATCCCATATTGGTCCAAAAACTGCCCAGGTATCAAACAAGGGGCTCTAGACACAAGTTCTTAAAGAGCATAAGTTGTTCTGGAAGGCTATTGCACACACTGGTTTAAAGTGTGACCCTGCAAGTCACGCCAAAGGAGAACACTTATCGGTAAGCAAATGCCAAAGGTCTAGCAGAGAATAGGCATTCTTTCAGATAAGAAAGGAGGACACTGACCTCCTATGGGCTTGGGGACAAGGGGCCATGGCCCTTCCAGCCTCAGCCACCCTGGGATTCAGTGAGTTACCTGGGTTGGTCCCCGAATCTGTATGGAACCTGTGCAGCCTTGGGCACGCTGCAGGCAGGGCCCACGTTCCCGGTGCCATCTCCGCGCTCCCGTTTTCCTGGTCCGCCCGCCCGGAGCAGCCGCCCCGTGGCTCCGGGCACTGCAGCCCTTCCCTGCTCCGCGTTGGCAGATCCCTTAGCCTCACGTGGAGGGTTCAGCCGCCGGCACCAGCCGCATTTTCCATGGATGTTCAAGGCGACGGGAAGCACGAGCTGAAAATGAGCCATAAAGCTGTGCCTGGCTAACACTCATCCCCCCCCAGCCACTTCCTTGATTGCTTATTCCGAAGGTTACCAACATTTTGCCCTATATCCCATCAGGTTCCTTCTTCCCACCTGTGGTTTCCAGCTCCTGCTCCCGCTTTGCCCCCATTACAACAAGGAGCATCCAGGGCACCTCACAGCCCAGTCCTCAGCAGCCTGAGCAAAATGAGCCTCTTGGCTTGAGGAAAAACCTTGGATACGGGAATACCCGGCAAGGCTTTGGAGCCAAGTGCTGCTCTCAGGAAGGAGGAGGCTGCATCGAGGCCGTTCCCAGTGTGTGAGCACGGAGCAGCCACCACAGCTGGGCCCTCTGCTCCTCCGGGATCCCATCCGAGGCTCGCCTACGGCCTAGCTGGGAAAGAACAGAACGGGAATTGAAGCAAAAACCATAATAAGCGTAATATTAACGTATTAATACACATTCCCTGAAAAATAAAACAAAAATGCCTCGGCACAGGACAAACACGTGTTGGGAAAAGAGGGAGACCCACCAGTGCCAACGAGACAACCCGGCTAACTTCTCCGCGGCTTCTCCGGGTTAAAGAGTCCTCAGTGAAATGAAGTTTGACGAGGGTTATTAACACAAGGGCTATTAACACCTGCTAATTTATTCCCTTTTGTCATTTAGCATCTCGTGCAAGGCATTGCCAGCTCCAAAGGATCCCAAAGGGGCAGTTAAATGCACCTGGGTGCTGCTGGAGACCTCAACCCTGCCACGAAGCCTTCCCTCTTCACTCCAACCTGCTGGTCTCCAGGGATGATCAGCAGGTTTTCCAGCCCTGGAAACCTCTTCTGACGCTTCCCTCCCCTTTCCTTCCTCATGTGCACACACCCACCTGTTTGCAGCAGGGACGTGGCTGCATGAAGATAAAAATCGGTCTAAAATAGAGCTTAGAAAATACAACTGCGGCAGCGAGTGAGTGACTTGGATGCTCTGATTTACACTCTTCTGTTCAAAATACATTGGATTTGGTGGTGTTTTGGAAAATAACCACGGAGCAGCAGGCTCCTGTTGGGTTTAGAGTTACCTTCCTCCTGCTTAGCTCCCTGAGCCCCGGCACCAGTGCAGCTCTGCTGCAATCTCCTATTGCATGAGCCAATAAATCACCTTTGGGGGTGATTTTACCCAAATGCAGCCCCAGACAGGCACACGGAGGTGCTTGTTATACCCTGAACTATGAAGGAACCATTTGCAAAGCCCTGCTCGCCTTCCCGGGAATCCGGCTCCAGAGCGATGCCGGAGGCTCCGGCTTGGGCCAGCGCACCCGGGAGCGCTCGGGAAGCTCAGAGAGGATTAGCAAGGCCAGCCCGGGAGCTCAACAGCAATGGGGAGCACAGGTAAATCAAGGAGTGCATTAAGGGATCAAGAGCGCTGCAGTACAAGCCAGATACTTAAAATCAGCCTAATGAGGGATTAGTCACCAGCTCCCTCTCAAGCCACAACGCTCTGACGGCTTAAGAGGAAAATGCTCCATGATTCCGGGTGAAGGTTTTGCATTTGCTGCCCATTGGGAAGGGGGAGATGTTGGAGATGCAGAGAACACAACGCGGCCACCCTGCTAATGGGGAACACGATTCCACGGAGCCACTGCACCAGGAACAAGAAACCTCCAGACGACGGTTTCTTTAAAGCTTCGGTGTCATTCATACACGGAAAGGTTTTGTTTTTTTTTTTTTAAATAAGACACTCTGTCAAAGTTAATCATCCAAAAAATACATGTATGTATTTTAAACTCAGCCTTAGGTCCTAAGGGGTTTTCATGAGCAGTTTGGGAAGCGTCCTCTGCAGCAAGAGGTCAGCAATGTGTTGGCCTCGTGTAACCCCCGAGATCGGCTTCAGTGTTCACTGAATCCCAGAGTGGTTGAGGTTGAAGGGACCCCCAGGGCTCCCCCAGCGCAGCCCCTGCTCCAGCAGGGACACCCAGAGCACCCGGGCGCATCCCGGCGCGGCGGCAGATCTGCAGAGCAGGAGCCTCCGCAGCCTCCCTGGGCAGCCTGGGCCAGGGCTCGGGCACCCTCACCCCAAACAGGTTCTTCCTCACGGCCACGTGGAGCTGCCTGCGCTGCAACTTGTCCCCATGGCCCCTTGTCCTGCCACTGGCCACCACCCACAAGAGCTTGGCCCTTCCTCCCTCCATCCTCCCCTCAGCGGCTTGCACACAGTGACCAGGTCCCCTCTCGGCCTCCTCTTCTCCAGCCCAACAGGCCCCGCTCGCTCGGGCTCTCCTCACACCACAGCTGCTCCAGGCCCTTCCTCAGCCCTGTCGCTCCACGCTGGACCTTCTCCAGAAGCTCCACGTCCCTCTTGTCCCGGGGAGCCCAGAGCTGCTCCCAAGGCTCCGGGTGCTCCTGGGATCCCTCCCTGCGGCTGATGCAGGGCAGAAACCGGCACCTGCAGCTCCGCATGGTCTCAGGTGCTCGCGCTGCCATGTGCAGCAAGACAGAAGCAGTAAGTGGCCTGCGGGAGCTCTAGTGACATTTTAAAGCCATTTAACCTTTACTCTCACGGTTTAAGACAGCAAATAACGCCTTACGGTTATATATATTATATATATTTATATAAATAAAATATAATACCTCACCTATACGTATACATGCCTCCAGGCCAGCAGCAGTAACTCTGAGCTGGGAAGGGCCGCTTAGTGACATCCCTGGGCTGTCCCCAGAAAATCCAGGGATAATTTAACGCACAGTAAAGGCTACATAAACCCAAACTGAGCGTTTTAAGTGTTTTTGCACCCTTCTTTAAAAGGAAGACCTGAAGAACAGCTAAGGGAAGGACGGAAGGGAGAATGGACGAGGTGCTGCTTGGGACTGCCTGCGAATGGGACAATGCCTTGTCCCATTCCAAGTTGTTGTGAAGTCTTGAAATTCCGCCTCCGTGCCCTAAAACCTGCTTGTTTGACCCCAATGCCGGGCAACTGTTTCCGCAGCGTCAGCGTGTTGGGTTTAACGAACCAGAGCTGCAGGAGGGGCAGGACAACGGAGGCGGCGGGAGGCTCTGGGAAGCGGGACAGAAACCCTCAAGTCCATATTGGAATTGTGTTCGGCAACACGGGATGGCAGACGGGTCAGGATCCTCCTCCGCACACCCCGGGCAGGGCACACGCGGCTCCACACGAGAGCTACGGACCCGTTCAGCCCCAGTTCCCACCGTTTTGCTTCCCGGTCCGGCTTCCACCATTCCCAGAGGAGCGGCAGCCGGCGCTCCCGTCAAAGCCGGGCTGGGTTCCCGTGAGCCGGGTCGTTCCTTCTGGGATCCTTCTGGGATCCTCCCAGCCGCATCCCGCTCTCAAGCGCAGCTGTATCCCGGCGTGCAATCCCACGGAGCAGCTGTCTCCCGGGAAAAGCGGGATCGCGCTCGGCTGCAGGGGACAGATGGGGCGCTGGTGGCACTGCCGGCTGGCAGCTCCGTAGCTACGGAGCTTGGGAAAAACACCAGCTACTGGCTTCAGTTTTCCACAAATGCCCTTTTTTTAATGCGAATACACTACACAAGTAGCTTAAGTATCAGAAAAATATAATTCTTCCATAAAAATACAATCCAAAGGGTTTAGAGCAGGCTTTCCCAAGCCTCCAGGACCAATTAACCGTGTGTTTTCCCTATTTTTGAGCCAGCAAGCATTCAGTCATTCTGAAACCAGCTCCCTCACCGCAACATCGCTATATCAAGCCTAGGAACTACCAGCCTTTCTAACCACCTGCTATTTTAAACTGCAATTTTATGATAATAGGGGTTTTCAGAGCTGTTTTTCCCCTGCAGAATCCCCAACTCCAGCTCAAGGCAAGTGCAGGAAGCCCTGGATTGCAAGGATCCAAGCCCTGGATATCAAAATCCTTTTGATAACACGCTTGGGATTTGCAATCGTCTCCCACAGGCCCCCAGGAGGCTACAGGGTGGCGAGGGAAAAGCAAAAAGGAGGCACAAATTCCTGGATTTTTGGAGCAATGCCTGACATGGCTCGTGTGGAAACAGTCTGGGCCCAGCACTTTGGAGAAACAGGGATTTTGCGCCCTTCTTGGGAGCTGCTCCCAATTCCTGCTTTGGGGAAGGAGAAAATCCCTTGGAAAAATGGAGCAGGATCTGCCTAGCTCAGCCTTTACCATAGAAACTACTGCTAAGCGCGAGCCAAAGCCCTCCGCTTACAGAGCTTCATCGCACGGGCTTCATTTGTGCACCATTTCCTTGCTTTTTACTGAAAAGAAATTAAAAATAAAACATAAATCGAAGCAGAGTTTCCCATCCCTGAGCAGCGACCGCGTCCTCCTTTGCGCCTCCTGGTGCCCACGGGGAGCGGAGCGAAGGCGACGGCTGCTTTGCGGCTGAGGAGGCAGCTGAACCCTCCTCTTCCTCAGCCAAACCCCAGTGGTGGAAGAGTTAAGGCCAGTGCCAAGTGCTCCTTAAGTCACTGTCACACACGGCCCCTTGAGGAGCCTCCTTCCCCTGTCCAAACCCAGAGCTGCTTCGTGGGTCCCACAATCTCGTGCCATTCCGCAAAATCTCCTTTTTTTTTCCCCTTTTTGGGGGTGGGAATGTTCTTATTCTGGCCCAGGTCCTCAGGTCTTTGCAGCTCGGGTTCCCCATGGATAAACCAACTCCCATTTCCAGGGAAATGCAAAGCTTTACGAGGGCTCCCCGGAGTATCTGCTGCACGAGGAGATGCCCGAGCTAATCTCACTGCAGCTTCCTTTCACATCAGTCACCGTGTTTTGCAATAATCACATGAACTTACTTGGAAACGGGGTGTACTAAGCGTGGCAGGAGCAGGGTTGAAAGGAGCAATTTCACGGAGCGGCATTTGCAAGTGACGCCGCTTCTGACTAAGAAAGGAGGTCCACGCATCCCAACGCAGCCCGCGGCGGTAATGGAAGAAAAGAGCCCGAAAGAATCAAACGTGGGTGGGTTGGAGAAAGAAAAAAAGGCTGGTGAAAAGGCCCAAGCTAATGGGGAAGGTGGGAAGAGAGGCAATCAAGCCCGCGCGTTCTGCGCAAACCGGGGGAGAGCGGAACGGCGGGAAGCGCGGCGAGCTCCCGTCTGCAATTTGGGCGATGGAGGAGGCTGCATTGAGGTTTAATAGCCCTGCTGATGGAGAGAGACCTGCAGGTTGATTCAAGCTCCTCTGACAAGGAAGGGAGAGACACATCCACCCCGAACGGGCTCTGGAGCTCCGTGCAACCTGCGCCAGCAAGGAAGGGGTGTCACACACACAACCTCCGGGCAATGGTCCTGAGCAAAACCTGACCTCAGAATCACACAATCCCAGGGTGGTTGAGGCTGGAAGGGACCCCCAGGGCTCCCCCAGCGCAGCCCCTGCTCCAGCAGGGACACCCAGAGCACGGGGCACCCGGGCGCATCCCGGCGCGGTGGCAGATCTGCAGAGCAGGAGCCTCCGCAGCCTCCCTGGGCAGCCTGGGCCAGGGCTCGGGCACCCTCACCCCAAACACGTTCTTCCTCACGGCCACGTGGAGCTGCCTGCGCTGCAACTTACATCCGTTGCAACTTCTTTCAACTTATATCACCTTTTCTTCGAGGAGGATCTGGCTCCTTTCCCTCAAGGAGACGCTCTGCCCTTGAGGAGCGCTGCCACCTCAACGTGGAGCCCTTCCCTTGGAGGAGATGGGCACTGCCCCGGGCAGGTTCCCCGGGCACTCGCGCTGCTCCCGTGCAAGGCGCCGTGTTCCTAAAACCCCATTCAGCCCCGTGAGCAGCAGCATCTCAGCTGCAGCTTCATAAAACACCTGTGATGCCCAAATCCAGATGCGTTTCCTTATGGAGAAGATGAGAAGCAAGGTGAGAGCTGTGTTAACTGCAGCCCCGGCTGCGGTGGGGATCACGCCGTGGGCTTCTGCACCTTCCTGCTGGGGACTCAGCGAAGGCTCCTGTTCCACACACCTTTGCAGCTGGATTTGCTGCCGTTCCCAGGTTTGTGGCGGGATGTCGTGCGTCTTCGCGTGGCCCCAAGAGGCTCTCCCTGCGTGTGGGGCCTGGGCGCCCTCCTCTCGCTTGTCCCCTGCGGGGCCCGAGCTCCTTCCTCGGCTTTGGGGTCGCGTCAGCTGCAGGGAGGTTGTTTAAAGCTCCGTGGTGCTGCAGAACCGTGAGTCCTTCCTACCCCGCTGTCAGTTTTAGTTGCTGTTATGGTTGAGTTTTAGTCCTGTTACGGTTGAGCTGCGAGCTCGGGACAGGGACATCTCCATCATCCTCCGTTTCCATTGACCATCGACTCGTTTCTTCCAAGGAACCGGCCCTCTTGTCCCCCAGGGAGAGGTTCAGGGACCTTCCTTCACGGGACTCCCTCTTTCCTCTCTCATACAAGACTGTGACTATTACATTTGCTCTCCTGGCAGCCTGTTCCCCAGGATAACAAGGAACCAGCTGTTCATCACGTGCTGCTTTGAGTGGTGCTCATTAATTTGGTCACCGAAGCAGAGCAGGACCAACAACAAGCAGAAATGGGAACCCGCTTAGGAGCAACATGAAAATCCTGCGGAGACTCGGGCTGCTAATTGCTTTTTATTGGAAAAATATTATGGGTTAGGGGGGGACTCGCAGTGTTTTCAGGCTTTGCAGAGGAGGAACCCTGATAGCAGCGAGCCCTGAGACCTGATGCAACTGCCTGCAGGTTCAGCTCCACTCTTCACTTTTGTATTTTGCCCCAAATGAATCCACAAACTGAACGTAAAGCTAATATTCTAACCTCACATAGGGCACATAGGTGTCTTTAAAAGAGCCTTTGGATTTGGTTTTGCCCGGGGAAAGACGGAGTCATCAGCTCCTTGCTTTGGCTCTCGTTCCTGTATCTGAAGAATGCTTTATTTTCGAAGTGTTTCTATTTAAATGTATATTTTTATTTAAATGTATATTTTCATTTAAATGTATTTAAATGAGTTATGATTAAATCACGCCATCGGTGCTTTTGCATTAATTAAAGTTAATTCCTAACTAATAGGAATGTAGCTACTTTAAACAAGCCCCACTCGAAGGGAACAGGGGACTTGGCTCTTCCTTAACTCCCTCCGCTGGATTTCTAGGCAGAGCTATAGGAATAAGGCTGGACTTTAACATAAAGCCCGGTATTTGTGGCTCACTTACAGCAGTCAAGGTGCGAGATTTCACCTCCCCAACGTCTCTCCCTATATTTTTAAAAGCATTTCTTGAAAAGTGGCAGCAAAGAGAATCTTCCAAGGGATAACTGAGCTAAAAGCAGCAGAGATAATGATCCGCAAGCCCGAGGAAACGGCTTGGGAAGTATTTGCTTAGTCCTTAGCTTGGACATGTGCGTGTGACGTTCCCGGGGTGCCCCGTGCTCTGGGTGTCCCTGCTGGAGCAGGGGCTGCACTGGGGGAGTCCTGGGGGTCCCTTCCAACCTCGACCATCCCGGGATTCCGTGAAAGGGGCAAGAGGCTCCTTCCCGCAGCGGCTTCTCCGTGGATAAACCGCACGCTCCTGATCCGCAGCAAGGCCGGACCAGCAACATCCTGCGCAATTTTCTCCTCTTCTTGCTGAAAAGGAGCTCAAAGAGCTTGAAAAACAGTGTTAACACCCCGGAGAACTCCTAGGGGTAACGGTGCCCTGCAGCCCCCCAAGGGTTTTGCTTTCCCAGCGTAACCCCCTTCACCCGCTGCGGTTTTGCAGCCCCTCGGCACACGCAAGAGCCCCTTGCACGGCAGGGATGAGAGCGGCGGCTCCTCCACGTCCTCTTCAAAACGTGGCTTGGAAATGTGGGCAGAGGAAAGCAGGAGGTTTGCAGGGGTCTGGGGGCTACGTACGATGCTAGTGTCTGCAAAATGCAATTTTCAGAGGTGAAGATTGAGAGGGAAAAGCGCCTGCTGGGAGAACAAATCCTTTTTCAAAATAAATAAAATAAAATAATAAAATAAAATAAAATAAAATAAAATAAAATAAAATAAAATAAAATAATAAAATAAAATAAAATAAAATAAAATAAAATAAAATAAAATAAAATAAAATAAAATAAAATAAAATAAAATAAAATAAAAATATTGCAAACCTTGGTCTCTGTAGCTTTTCCAGCAAATGTACTTAAGGAATCATTCAGTTTACTTAAAGGTTTCTCAGAACGCATGGTTTTCTTGGAACACCAAGGCAGAGCCTAAGCTCTCCGTCTGCTGATTTCTCCAACCCAAACACAGGTGCAAGCGAACAGAAATTACTCAATTTCTCGGAGCTTTTCTGTTTTAAACTCGCTGGAAAAATCCAACACCCTAAACCTTCCAGCAGCACCCTGATTCACCCAGCACAGGACTCGTTATATGACAGATTCCTCATAGCAAGAGCTGATATTAAAAATAACCCTACAGCTAAATAACGCTATAGGTAAATAGTTCTATAGGTAAATAACTCCATAGGTATCAAAGAGGGACAAGTCTCTGCCCGTTGCTGTGGTTTCCTTTTTGCTAAAGCAAAGAGGCTGCAGGAAAATGATGGAAAAGAGAAGCATTTGAGGACCTCACGGCCACCACGCGTGGGGAAAAAGCAGCAGTTCCTGCAAGCAAAGGCAGGAATCAAACCAAGCTGAAGCTCCAGGGCAGCATGGGCTCCTTTTTCCCTCTCTGCATTGACCTCTCGCAGCTGCTTTACGTTTTTGACACGTTTATGTTGCACAAAAAGCGGCAAAATATCAGCCAAAAGGATTAGCACCCATATCATAGAGCCATGATAGATTCATTCAATGATAGATTCATAGATTCCTATGATTTCAGTAGAGTTTTTACCTGTAAAATAGAGCTCGGGGTGCTATACTCTTGACTGCAAATATTGCTGCTGTCAGGACCTTCATGTTTGTGCTGGTGTTGGCATGGAAGAGGTGAGTCCAAGCCACGGTTTGGGCTCAGGTTTTCCCTTTGCAATCAATCCAAGCTGCTGGGGAAGGCTGAGAGAGTTTCTAGGTGGATTTGAAGGAAGGATTGGGTTCAAGACATTCACACTTTGATTTAGGACTATTCAAACATGCGATCACACGGCCACACTCCTTGGAGGGTTCCTCCCCAGCACAGTCATCCACTTAGATACTATTTTCTGCAAGCTAATTTTTAATGAGAGCTTCAGCTATAGGCTCTAATAACTGCATTTCCAGGCATGCATATACTGAGCATGTAAAACAGCAACTGCCTATTTCACAGGGACGTTTTTTAGGCAGAGCAGCTTAATTCTTGCTTCTGGAAATGATTCTCTCAGCCGAAGGCGAACGCTCATGGCAGCTGCACGACTGAAGCTGTGATTGACGCTGGAGATACTGATAATGTCAGAGTCAAGACCAAAGCAGCAGGTTTCGCTGTAACAAAGCTGTGGAGCTCAGAAAATATATTGTGCTGAAGTCAGGATCTGTCAGGAAAGAGCCACGGGCTGCGCTGATGAAGCTACAGACAAGACATTTTTCTACACGTTCAAATAAGCATCAAAATCTGCTAAAAATGGGATTCGGGAGTCATTTTCTCTTCCGTTTTCTTTTCAGGTTTGTCAGAGCCTAAAATTTTAGGAGCGCGAGGACAGCATCGTGTGGAAGCCATTGGCTGGGAGAGTGGGACAAGGGCAGAAAGGGAATTCCTAGGCTCACAGGATTGAAACACCCAGGACGTGACTTTGCTCTCCTTGCATTTCACACCGCGAAGCCATTTCTGCATGTTTTAGATTTTAGCTTCTCTGAAACTTCCCATTTTGAGAAAGGAAAATAACAGGGGGGAAGATTGTTCCTTACGGATCTCATTGTGCAACGGCGGCGCTGGAAGTGCCGGCTCCCTGGGAAAGTTGCCCCAGGGAAAAGCTCCAGGAGCAGCTCTCCTTGCAGAATCCGTTGCCTTCAGAAGGAGATCAGGGTGCAGAGGGAAAACTGCACCAGAGGAAAAGCAAGAAATTGGGGAAAAAGAATTAAAAACAGAGAGGGTACTGCTGGTTCCAGAATTCACTAATGGATCCTAAAGATCTCCTCCTTAAGCTCCCTCCTTAAAGCAGCTCTGTGGGGGAAGACTTAAACGTTTTTTCTTTATTTGTTCTTTTTCTTGGTATCTCGAGCACCGTTACTCATCAGACAGCTTGAAAAACCGGCGTCGAGCGTTGGCTCCGGAAAACCCGTCTGTCCTCCCTGCGGAACACAATCCCTCCAGATCATGGATGGGAGGATGGGAGGCATTTTCTGAGGATGATTTCTGATGATCCCATCAGCATTTTCAGTCCTTATTTTCTTGCATGGCTGGGTCAGGAAGGGGGTTTATTCATCACCCAGTAAAACCCCACGTGAGTCACACGCAGACTCCTCTTCAGCTGGAAAATTATTTACGTCAAGAGAGGATACTCAAATGCTCCTAAAGTCACCCAGGAAAAGCAAGGACATTAGGATCATTTGGGAAAGACACCAGGGTCTTTTGGACACTGGAAAGGGGTGTCAAGGACAGCAAGGAGGAGAAGGAGGGAAAATGTCACCTCATTCCTGAATGACACCAGTGACAACGGACATAAGGGAGGCAGAGACACCGAATGCCACCTTTGAATTAGTCTTTGCTGCTAAGACCAGCCCTTGGGAAGCCGGGACTGTTGTGACCACCACTAAACCACGAGTTTTTGTTTAAAAGCTCATAAATATTCAGGTAGCTAAAGCGGCTGCACAAAAAAGCCACTTTGACAGCTTCGCCCCATTAGCTATTGCTGATATCTTAATAAAATTCAGCTGTTTGTGGTGGTCGTAAAAATAGCACTTGCAATCTGGCACGAGGAGCTAGAGTCTCCTAAGCCACACGTGGAAAAGCCCAGACCACCCGAAGAAATTGTCTTAACAGCTAAAAATTGGTGTTTTTTCCTAAGAAACCGGATCCAGGCAACTGTAGAAAAGGGACAGGGGGAAGAGAGGAAAGAAGGAAGGTTGGGTGGTGGTAACAGGCCTGGAGAGGACAACAGTAAAAACACACAAAAGCAAGGAAGGTTCTTGAATGAAGATGAAATTGAAGCAGAGCAAAAGAGCCCAAGTCATTAAGAGAGCTCAATCAATAAAACCTGCGTTTGAGGCCAGTAACTTGGTCCCCTAGTCCCTGCCAGACTCTTCTGGAGCAGTTTGCTCCATTTCTCCTTCAGACCCCATCCCTATCCATGAGAAAGGAGCCCAGGACACGGCTCTAATTAAATGTGGCTGTTATCATCTCAACACCTGAGGTGGGGCAGCTCATTTAGCTGGTTCTGGAGGAGCTTCCAGATAACCCACATGTGCAGGTCATAAAGCTCAATCTGGTCCTTCCAACACCCTATACTCCTAGACCTGCTTTTCCTGAAGAGCTCTGCACCCCCAGTCCTAATTTGTGGCATTCCCTGCCCCAAAAAACAAGGTAAACTGAGGTCATCCTCTCTGCTTTAAATCAGTTGTAGGCTATTTTAAGACCCAAATATTAGATGAAGTAGCTCTGTATTAAGGTAGTTATCTGTGTAGCCAAAGCCATGGACTACACAAATACTTAATACATACATGGTCCATGCTGAGAAATGATGATTTAAACCTTGGTGGCATTAAAAAGGCTTAAGTTTGCAACCTTTATTCCATCCCACAGAGCAGGTCTCTGGCAGATGCATTTGCAGCATCGAGTGCTCTTTTGCACGTAGATATTTGACAATCTAATTGCATTTTATACAGAAAAAGAAAATAAAGGAATAGGACTGACAAAGCCTCGGGACAAACAGGGGGTCAAAAAATCTCGGTGATGACTAATTCAGCTTCCATCTGATGCATCATAACGTGCCTAAAAAGGTGCCACTTAAGCAGTTTTCTGCCCTTGTTCTCCCCGTTTTAATTGTTCCTGAGACGTGTTCCATCACATTTCTTACCCTCAGCCCAGCAATTTCACAGAAACCGCAGCTGCAAAAGGAGAGGGAGAAAGAGCAGAGCTTCCCACGGGTGAGAACTAACCCCAAACCCATCGTGGTTGGACCTCTTGGGCAAGACAGTGGCAAAGGAAGAAGGGAAGAGGAATTCTGAATATTTAAAACCTAACACTCACCCAGAATATTTCTCTGCTCCTTCCTGAATCGGCCTAAAACCTGGTACCCCTTTTGCTTTATCCTGCTTGAAGGAAAGGGCTTCTCCAGCTTGCTGCTCCTCACTGCATGGGGAAGCTGGGAAGACTGGTGTCAAAGAGCTCTGCGATACAGCATGGCAATGCTAAGGATGAGGAGATGTAGATAAGGAATACAAATACAATAATAAAAGTTAAGTAAATAGGTATATTTGGGGTTGCTTGACCCCTTCCAGGCACCAAAAGAGGTTCCAAAAGAGGAGGTCCAAAAGGTTCATCCCCTTCCCACCAGTTCCCCTGGTGGGGAACTGACCCTCCTCCTGACCATGTTCCTAGCCCTGTGTCTACCTGATCCTTCCGTGAAGCTGCTTCCTCACCGTTCCCACCTCCATCTCCTCACACTACAGCCCTTCTAACGTCTCCTTTTTAGCCAGGTTATCTAGTAAGATCTGCCCCAAGCAGCAGCAAAGCGAGTGACTCAGCGATTGCCCAACGCGAGGCGGGCAGGGACGGGCTCCCCGGGGCTCTGACGGAGCCGGCGGGTCCCGCGGGCAGGTTCCAACCTCGTCCTTCTGCCCGAGGTCACCGTTCCCACAGCAGAAACGTGCGGGAGCTCCTCAACAGGCCACGTTAACAGCAAACAGCTCTGGGTGTCCCAGCTGGAGCAGGGACTGCACTTGGGGATCCCTGGGGGTCCCTTCCAGCCTCAGCCATCCTGGGATTCTGTCACTTCTCTCTTGATGCCTTCAGCAAAGGAGAAGGTTGGACAGTTAAGGGCACTGGTCACTTAAACTTATGGAACGGGGCACGCTCCCCTCTCTGGATCTGCAAAAAGAAGAAAAGTTTAAGGAGCACAAAGTCACCATGAAACGAGCAGAGCTCATCCACTCTCCAAGGCAAGGCTCTTTTCTGCAACCCGCCCAGCAGATGGGAGGCGAAGGAAACATTCCTCGAGGATATTTGGAAAGATGCTTTGGATAACTCGGCTCGTGTGAGAACAAGAGGTTCATTTCACCAGGGTGTGGTTTTGTGCATAAATCCCAGGGAAAGTCCCTCCCTATAGTTTAATAACAAGGCTCAATACAGGAATGTCTCTTATCGGTGCCATCATAACCAACTTATTACTGCTCCAAACGAGCAACAAAGAGCAGAAAACAAAGAATAAATCAATGAACACAAAAAGAACAGCTAAGAATCCCTAAAGCATAAGAGGAAAATTGTCTGGTTTTAGGGATTTTTCCCCAAAAAAGCTTAGCAGCCCTGTACATGTCTAGAATGAAGGCAAATTCCTATATTTTTTCCTCATTTGAGCAGGAATATCCAAATTCCACCTCCCAAACCCCCTCGGTGAATCAGCCAGATGGCTCCCGCAGATCTCCAGCCTTCCTTGCGCAAATTCCTGCAACGGGGCCTCGCGACGCTCCCCATCTGTGGGAAAGGGCCACGTCCGGCGCTCTCTACCATCACCTGCAAGTGCCTGGCACGTTCACGGTGCCCAGAGGCTCTTTTGGGGTCATTTTGCTGCAGAGAAAGCAGAAATCATTTCAGCTCCTTTACACTGAAAATAAAACGTCAAGGACGTCAGCTCTTTCATATTAAAAATAAAACGTCAAGGAAAAAGAGCGAAGCACACCAAGTTCTTGGCGTTTGGACCTTCCCAAATGGGTGCCCTAACTGTAGTAACCCAATAAGTGGATTTCTAAGCCCAAAGCCTCCTGCAGACAGTGTGTGGGCACTACCTTCCTGCAAGCACTGAAGAGCACGAAAGTCATCATAGCTCCTCAGGGATCTCAGCCAGGCTGTCTGCTCCACGGTGCATTTCAGAGCCTCCCAGCTGTTGCAAAGGAACCGCTTCCACTAAAAAGTGCCACAGAAATTATATTTATAAGCAATACAGTTCAGAATTTGGGAGTTAAAGATTTATGCTAAGAGCTGCTTTTGCAGATGTTTGAATAACCTGGCTCTGCTTCTCTATGTGCTGTGCTCCTGCTCTGGCTCCAGCTCTTCCCTGGTCGCCCCGCATAAAACAACACGGTGCTGGGTCCAACTGCGGTCTCCCAACGGTCCAGAGCCACGGAGCTACAGGAATGGGAGGCTGAGAGGCAGAGGGCACAGCCTGAAACCCACAAAGTTGGGTCTGAACATGAGGAGAAGCTTCCTTGCTGCGAAGGAACCGAGCACTGCAGCAGGTTGTCCGTGGGGGCTGCTGTGGGGGCTCCTTCCCTGGGGATGCTGGAAACTCAGCTGGATGCAGCCCCGTGCAACGCGCTCCGAGTGACTCTGCTGGAGCTCCAGGTGGTCCCGGAGGCTCCTGCCAACCTCGACTGCTTGGGGATTCTGTGAACACCTGGTGTAGAATCAACCTGACCATTTTCTGGAGCTGTTCGCCCTACCTGCAAAGCTCCAAAAACGTCCCGTGCAGCACAAAGTGCTCCGGGAGGGAGCGAGCGCGGAGTAGCAGGGAGTGCAAACCCCTTCCGCGCCCAAGCATTCCCACCTATCCCCTCAGGATACATCCACCCCCCCAAACTCTTTGGATGTCCGGAAATGAAGCCTGGAGCCCGAGCTGGGCTTGGCGACGGGTGTTGGAAGGGGAGGGCCGGCATCCAGGGAGACTCGGAGCAGGCAGGAAGCAATCCGGAGCAGGGAATAGCGGAAGCGTTTTGGGAGCCAAAGCTGCAGAGGCACAAAGGGGCATGGGGACAAAGCAAACAGGGATTATTGCTTCGTTATCTCCCAACATCCGAAGGGCAAACAGGGCTGCTCGGGTAGCGGCCAGCACACGGGACAAACGCGTGCCCGCTTCCCACAGCCAATTCCTATCGGCCCCTTTTACAAGGGAACGGCCAAAACTGATAAATTGATCAGCCCAAGGTGCCCAAGCGCACCTTGGCCGCAAGATACCCAAGTTCAGGGAATCACGAGGAGATTCTTCTTTTCCCTGCTTCCCTCTTTCCAAAAGTCTCTTCCCACCACGGCGGTAGGAGAAGGAGTTTTTATCCCTCCCGTTTTCCTCCGTGACGCAGGGGCCAGGGCCTGCGTTTGCACATCTGGCCTCAGTCTGCACGGAGCAATATTGGCCCACAGATACTGCTTGCAGTAAGCAAGCAATAAGCAATATTGGCCCATAGATATTGCTTACAATAAGCAAGCAATAAGCAGTATTTGCCCATGCATACTGCTTGCAACGAGCTTGCAATAAGCAATATCTAATAAGCACTATCTTGCAAATGAGCTTTTCCCACAGAGCTTCCCCGCTCGGCTGAACCCCAGAACAAAAGGCTGCACTCGAGGCTGGAGAGCAAGGCAGGAAAGCAGGAATCCCACGTTCCTGCGGCAGCTTCTTCCCATCGGGAGCCGACACTTCAGCCCCTCGTGCCACGCGACGGCGCCCTTGGAGCAACCCCTTTCTCAAGGCACCTCGGCACTGATTTTGTTTGGCTTCCCTCTTTTCCTGGGGCCAAGAAGCAACTTCTGCTTCCAACTTCTGCTCCGGGGATGACGGGGGAGTTTCCGAAGGTCTCGCGCCCCGTTGGCACGTGCGGGTCGCAACGTGCTGCCGCGCCGCTAACGTCCCGCGCTCTCCTGCCTCCGTCCAGCTTTGTTTGCTCCGTTATAGATGCAAAACTCCTGCTCCTGCACATACCATGTGGATAGACCTGCTCCTAAAGGAAAAATATCCTTGTTTTCCCATGCAACTGCTGCTGCAGCACCAGTGCAGGGCTTTGGTGCTGCTCAGACACTAACAACACATGCAGCCTGGTGCCTTTTTGTTTAATTCCAAGCCAGGACTCATTCGGGGATCATAAAATGGAACCTGGCACACCGAGACTGCCATTAATCAGGGCCTGCTCCGCCTTGAGCGCGGCTTTCCTCGCAGCCCAGCCCTGCAGAAACCCGTTGCATGGACAGTTCTGCTCCCTCCATCAGCAACAGGGCAGCAACACAGACACATCCATCTACAAAAACATCAATTTTGCCCCTATTCCTGCCAGCGTAAAACCATTATCATCCTGAGGGCTCCCCAGAGTCCCATTCCAGGCTCCCTCCTCTTCCCTGCCAGTGCAATTCCTGAATCCCTTCACAGAGCCCAGCACCCCCCATTGCAGCTCTGCTTGTTACACACGGTTCTTGTGGAGTTCTCCACCACGTGAGGGGGATTTAAGGCAGGAATTTGCACCTTAATTTGAAGCTGGGGTTTGGTCCTTGCTGTTTTCATCGGCTTTTTCCTCTTTTTTTTTTTTAAACTCCCACTGCTCTGTGGGTTTGGACTGTGTTCAAATTAAACACAATGAGCTGCAGTTGATACGAAGGGAATACCCACCCCGAGGTTTGCATGGAGAACATTTCCTGGTGATAAAGGGCTCGTTATCACTGTTCATTATCATTATCCCGCTTCACACCCTCCGGGGACAGAGTTCCTTGGGGACCATGTCCCGGTTCCCTCGTGTCCCTCCCTGCATTTGCAGCAAGGCCAGGGCCAGGAAAATCCTCCTTTTGGGAGCATTAAATGCAACAAGTTGCAGCAGACTGGAAGAGAATCCCCCAAAATAGCTGGACTTTAGTTTGACAATTAGAAAGTCAGAGCTGCTCAAGCCAGAGAGCTGGAATTCCGCAACAGTGAGAGCGAAAATCCAGGGAAAAAATCCTCTTCCTTCCCTCCTTTCTCTTCTCTGCTTTCTCTGCTCTAGGTGTGGACTGAGAAACAATTTGAGCCCAAAAAGCAGCTGTTTTGGGCAATGCCAAACAGTAGCTGTTCCACAGATGAAAGAAGCTTCAAAACTGTGGAGATGTCAATGAGAAATACAGATCAATATGGAAAAAGAGCAGCGATTAAAGCAGCACCGTTAAAGGCACCAAGAGAAACCTCTGGGCGTTTCTGTGCTGAAAAATAACACACAATTCACATAAGGAACAGGTTTTCCTCCAATTTCACCTAATGAGCAACTTCTTCTGCCAGCTTTGACTTTTAAGGACTTCTCTAGCAGGATTCCTCTGGGCTGCTCCTCTGTTTTCCTGCGCTCCAAAGACGTGAAGCAGCAATTCCCAAACTCAGCAGAACGACCTTATTGCGCCGCACGTGCCATCCTTGTGTATTTTTCTTTTACAAGAGGCAGAATTTGGAATAATTACCCTGTGTCACAGGTCCTGGTCTAGAAGGAAGCTCCACCAGAGTAAACTCAGACCTGCACAGTCACGATGGCTCAGGAAGCGGCTTGAAACACGCTAAGCTTTGAGCTCCAGCAGCATCTGCACTCAGGAGATGAAATATCACGGAAATACAGTCAAATCCAAGGGCAGGGACTGCAGCGAGGCAACAGCTTTGTGCTTCCTGGAGAAAAACGATGGGAAAAAGAGGAACCGATAGGCTGAGGACTCCGGAAAGACGTAGAGCAGCGTGGGCACCCTGGGTGACACAAGGTCCTGCCCTATGGAGGCCACAACTGCGTGGGGTGAAGGGCACCCAGCGCCTCCCTTCGCCAGGAAGCCGCTTTTAATTACAATGGTTGCCAGGGTTACTTTAATTCCAGCCCCGTCCTCCGCTAATCAGGGACCTTGCATAACATTAGCAGCGAATAACCCAGTTGAAACCGACTTAGAGGCTGGATTATGGTAGAGCATGTTGACGCAAAAAGGCGAGGAAAAGAAGAAGAAAAAAGAAAAATCCTCGAGCGCGTTTTGTGGTTTCTGCTGGATCTGCCCCCCGGGAGGGCTGTGGTACTTACCCTGCGTGCGCTATGCAGGAGATCGGTGTAGAACAGAGCTACAAGTAAAGCTTTTTGTTCGGTTCAGCACGTTCCCCCACTGTTTTCTTACAAATTAAAAATAAGAGCAATGAAATTGTATCAAATTAAGGGTGCTGAAAGATTGGCTCGCAGTTAGGAGTTAGTATTGGGTGAGTGAAGCGACTCAGCCATGCTGGAACATCAAAGCAAAAAGAAAATGCAAAATCTGGCGTAAATGTGCACTAGGCTGCAGGAAGAGGAGGATTCAAACGGAAGGTGAAGCTCTGGTTCGACCACTGCCTGCAACGCAGGGACTGGGAAAGCTCTGCGGAAAATATTCCTGTAATTTAAACCCAGCTGCAATGAGCAAAGCTGACCTTAGTCTAGACAAAAACTCCCTGAAAGCCGTGCCCAGGCAAAGGTGTTGTTATTCCAGGTAAGGAATTATAATAATTTAGCTTGTTGGGAGGCTGATGGAGCAGCATGTGGTGTGATCCCTACAAACTTGGACACAAGCGTCCCAGCAAATCCAAGTGTTGGGAAGTGAGTGGGAAAACAAACCTCTTCCCCCCAAACACAGCCAGTTTGGAAGTTTTCTCCAGAAATGCTGAAAGCAGCACTGCCCTAGACCATGGGGCACTGATCTCGGGGCCAGTGATCCTCATGGTCAAATATCAAACTTCTCCCCATTAAAACAGACGCGAACATCTCTTTTTTCCCGTATTTTCCCCCTCGCATTACCCTGGTTCTCAGGAATTTTCCCCAAATCTGCTCCCTGTTAGTGCATTTAGGGCAGCTCTTTCCTTTAGAGCAGGCCAAGCGACTCAGGTGCATTTGCCAAGGGACAGGAAACTGCCCGTGTCATTGGACAGGATTTTCAGACTCAGTCCTGCACCAATATTCAAGCACAAAACTCACACTCCAAACATCACTCTCCAAAGTGAAGGACTGTCCATCCATCTCCAAGGATTTAAGTCTGTACGGCTGCTTTCCCAGGTACGTTTCCTGGGAAAGAGCACGAGATGATCTGTCCAAACAAGAGCGTTCTTCTCAAAGACAGAAAAGCAGCCAAAACCCCTTGGCTTGTAATGGTAGCTGCTCTGTGACCTCCCCACGTTGCAGACTCTCCGTGAGGCCGTACACGGGCTGGTGTTGAAAGACAGAGCACAAGAAAGGGTTTCCACCCTTCCAACACCTTACTGCAGACATGGTAGCTACAGGCAGCCGCGTAACAAGCTGAATTCACAGCCCTCTGCTCCTGGAGAGTGCTCAGTACAGCCTCAAGTACAACCTCCTCCATTGCAGCTGGATAGGGAGGAATTTCCTCCATATGGAGCAAAATCCACCTAAGTGCCCGATTAAATACCTCGTCCTTCGAGGAACGTGGCACGGAGGTGGAAACCGTCAGGGCTGGTGCAGCCTGATGCGCACGATGTGACACCCTCCATCAGCAAATCCCACTGAAGAAATTCCAGTGCACGCTCCTAAATCGCGCTGATCCCGCTGATCAGCTGCACCAGGTACAGCCAGCAAGACTATTAAAGTGCTGCAGAAGTAGTTTAGTAGACCTCCCCCTACCCAGTTCCATTGAAACCCAATTTGTTCTGCTTGTTTTGTGCCCATCTAGATGCTCTGGGCCCATCTAGATGCTCTTTAAAGTCAGATGATAAAAACGGGGAGTGTTCGGCACTTCCACCACTATTTATACGGTTCCTCGGTTATTCTCCTCTCTGAGTTTTCACCTAAAGGGAAAAAAGTCACTTTTTTTGTTACAAAAATAATGATTATTGCAGGAAAGCTCAAGTGCTAATAAAATCTGACTCTTCCATTTGAAGCTCAAAATGAGATTTTTCTGGGTATTTCAGCGATACTTTACAGCAATATTTTAAAACCTGTCGCCTGAAGTGCCTTCGTTCCGAGCTGCAGCCTCCTGTCATCAGTCTGGGTGGCAGCAGGTTGATCCCATCATCCGTGAGAGCACAAGAAACATCACAGAGGAACCACCAAAGCAGGGGCAGAGGAAACAGCTAAGACTCTTGCAGAGCCCTGGCACACAACAGTGCTTCTCTGCTTGAATCTTTCATTTCTGGCAATGCACATAAATAAATACACTAAATAAATCCATCACTTTGGGCTCTAATGGGCAGGACGTGGTGCAAGTTCAGTGGGAGAGGCAGCAGGTTGCTCCTAATGCTGCTGTTTCCTTAGCACGATATGGAAGACACGTTTCCAAGTGGGAATTTCTGAGAGGATTAGTGTCCGGCGTGGGTTGGGAGTTGAGGATGATGTTCCAGGGATGAGACCAAGAGACTCTGAAAAGACCTGAGGACACTGAAAAGTCCTTAGAGGAGACAAGGGAACCTGTGTGTGGTTCATGTCATCAGGAGCACTCACAGCAGGGACGGAGCAAGAGGGTATTCATTAAAACACAGGTAAGAAGAAGGTAGCTAAGGGGAAAGCCTGGGTTGCCCTTTACTGCAGGGTGGCCTTCCTGAGCTCTTTTCCCTTCCGAACGACACGTGTGAAACCTGAACGTGGTCTGAAAGGAGGAGAGAGTCCAAGGGGAGCCCAGCAGCCCCTCTGTGAGCTCCGCAGAGCCACTGCCATGAGTGTTACCCAAAACCCTGTGTCTGCAGCCACCAAGAGAGCTCAACAGCAGTGCTCACCCTGGGCTTCTGAACAGAAACTGCTCTTCCACCTCCTCCAAAACACCGAGGAACAACTCAGGGACACTGTAAAGCTCAAGGGGGTAGTCCCTCCTTTTTCCTTAAAAAGCTCCAAAATTATGCATAAGTAACAAACCTAATCTGACATACTAAAAAAAAAAAAAAAAAAAAAGGCATGTCCACAATGAATATTTGCTTCTTGACAGCTCGATTCCCCTGCAGTTTTGAAGAATTAAACATCCTTTTCTACATGCAGAAATAATAAACACAGGAACAGGGTTTGCCACCAACAATAGCGCCTCGAGAGCTAGCGCACTTTTAGGTCAGCGTGATTCAGAGGAAGGACTAGCTCGAAAGATAATCCAGGTCTAACCATCTGCGGCCAGAGGACGGGCTGGGTTCAGCTCTAACGTCACTAAGAGAGAACAGAGCACCAGGGTCCGACTGGGTTTATCAAAGGCCACGTGTCCCCACCGGAGCCCAGCAAAACTCACCCCTTGGGCCGCCCTCTTGGGTCCTCGTGCTCTCTCCTTGCTCATTGAAAACACGGCAGCTCCGCAGGTCCCGGCTGCACGACGTGGCCTGGAAAAGCCCCGATTCTCCAGGCGGTGACAGCAAAATGTCACTGTGGCCTGGGAACTTCTCAGCACGCGCCACGCACGGCCCCCGAGAGCACGACATAAACCGACACTTCCCCAGCTATCTCCTTACGGCGCCTCGGGCTCTTTGCCCGAGCTTGCCACGGGGCTTATCGTAGTCCAAAAAAATAATTATACGAAAATAAAGCGGACACGCAGTATCTTTGAAATGCTACTCCTCGCCTTCTGGCCTTTACCCCGGGTCATCTCCTCCAGGACCCACTGCTGCCTCACAAGCAGCAAAGGGAGGACGGAACAAGCAAAGAGAGCACGGGAAAACACTGTTTATATCACATTTTAATAGGGGAAATGCAAAGTATCTTTCTCAAAGTACATGCTAGAAGCATATTAGAGTGCTTTTATGCCTTATGCATCCCAATTGAACTCTCAAAGAAGAATCAACTACTTTTCATGCAGGATTTTGTGAACAAGGCAGCTTAACTACCCTTAACATCTCGGATGCCACCAGCTGATCCCTGGAACGGGGTCCAACACACGTGGACAGCAGAAAATCCTCGTTCTGCAGAAAGCCACTCCAATTGATCTCCATGTGGTCCTTCTGAAAAGCCAGAATTATGGCAATAACAGCGATGTCTCACCCCACAACCTGAACGTTTTTAATTCACACCAAACATCCGTTATCTCATTCTGCAGCCAATCTAAAGGACCTCAGCTCCTGCTGAAGCACAGATCCAGGCAGCTTTCCCCCACCTCCACAAACACAAAGCCACGAAGGGAACACGGACTGAGTCACCCAGCCCCTGGGCAGCCCGAAACGCAGCCCTTCCTCCCAAACTGCTCCCTGAGTCATTTGGACGGGAACAGCCCATTCCCTGTTTTTCTCACATAACATCAGGATCAAACCTTGATCCCCTGATACTCTGGAATAAATAAGCAGCAAAGCTTTCTGCCAGGTGAATGCACGTTTGCACTTTTACTATTTTTACACGCTTGCTTTTGGAATGACATTTGAAATAGAGAACGAGCTCTGCAGCTCTGGGTACCTAACCTGTTTTTCAACCAATTTTCCTCTCCTTTCTGACACACGCAGCAGAATGCAGCTGGCTGCCTATTTAAGGAATAAAACATCTACCGTGAGGAGAAAGAAAAAAAAGTACCTGGAGTTCCAGCATTACTTCCCCTGCAATTTAAAATAAGGCAAGCACACAGCAGCAGGCTAATGTTTTACATAGTGAAATGCTAAAAGCTGTATTAAAAGATCAGGCTGAGGCTGGAAAATGGACCAAAAATAAAATCTTCCAGAGCTGGGGCTGGCTTAGGCTGCCCTAGGGAATTAGCTGTAGTTCTCTGTGCCCAGGTGCCTGTAGGCAGGTCTGCAGAGGCCGGTGCAGAGCTGAGCTTAAGCTGGATGGCCACAAGCAGCTCCAGCAGCGTGAGCTCCCGTGGAGCATCCCGGGCAGACAGGGAGCACGTTGGGAACTGAACTTAACCTCTGTGTGTCTACATGCTGGTTACAAACCCAAGAAGAGCGCTGGCATCCTGTAGAATCAGGAGCTGTTTGGTGGCTATCGATGCTGTTCGGAGCTTTCCAGGAGTGCAGCGGGATGCTCACGCTGGGCCCTCACCTCTCCCTGCTTATCCGGACGGGATACAGGAGCCCTGCACCTCGGATATGGAAAGGAAGCGAGCACGAGTGTGTCCTTCACCCTCAGCCCGCGACGTCACTCGCTTCAGGGAACTGCTCTGGTGGCCACCGGTCTCCTGGAAAGTCACACGAAGCCTCTGCTCTCATTTTCCCTTTGGACATGCTGGTACAGTGCTACTATAACAAGAGCAAACAATATTTCAATATATATCATTACACGCCTATTTTTCTATAGAAACACTTAAATAAGTGAAAAGCTGTTTAAGAGTGCAGAGCAAATGGGGTGGAAATGCAAGGAGTAGTGCAGGAATTTGGGATCAGTTTCCAAAGTTGTCACTTCCTATCCCACCACGCACACGAGCAGCCTGAATATTCTTACTCCTACCAATGGTTTTGGGGAGGAATGGAGGTTAAATGAGCTGGAGCTACAAAAATATTAAGTTTCTAAGTTATGCCAGCACGCACTATGGCAGCAGCCCTCGTTACCAGGCTCTCTTGCATGGGTTTTGACGCAGCGCATGCCACACCGACACACTTGGATAACGATGACCTCTCCAAAACACAACTAAAGCCAACAGAGACAGAGATTTCTCCCAAAGTTACTCAATACGCGTTGCCTGCTGGGCAACAAACACGACAACAATGTACTGCTTTAAGGCCATAGGCAGAGAAACGGTCAGTTGAGAATTACGCTCAAGAAAAGAAATCTTTAAGGTCAACTCATTGAGCATTGCAAGGTCTTCAGATTTCCCTGAAGAATTACTATTTCAGGCTCCACAGCTTTATATTTCTTATGTGCTGCCTCTTTCTGTTTGAGTTTAGATGATGTTGAAAGCTCAGGAAGGTTTCATTACACTGAACGTAGGTTCATGCAAGGCCTCTCTTACATCCATCCCTGAGACTCCGAAATCTGCGTTCCCAAATCTTCCTCTCCTTGTCTATCGCTGTCCTTGCTGTATGAGGATTTAAGAGCCCACCAGCCCGACTGCTTCACATTCCGTTTCCTTCATCCGACCAAGACACTGGTCTGGATCCCTTGGCTTGAATCTGCATCACTTAAAGATCAAAGAAGAACATGTATCATATTGTATGTATATGTATACGATGCCACTGCTGGAACGCTATGGACACACCTTGGGAGTAGGTCTATGCAGTCAGTGTCCAACGTTCTTGTTTTCCCAGTATTCCAGATCTCACAGCTATCATGGAGAAGGTTGCCTCTTTTCTCCGCATGAGCTCAGTGGTTTCTTTGGTTTCCTTCTCTCAATTTACTTCTAGGTATTCCTAGTTTGAGCTAAATCACCACCTGGGCTCACAGTTCAGCAGGCAGAGTGGAAAAGCAAGCCCCAAAGGTCAAACCTAGCTCGCCGAGCCCTCCGTGCTTTGCTCTTCTTCCAAGCGTCAAGCCAGGGCCAAGGCTACGGCTGAGCTTTTAATTGCCTTTCAATTCAAAGACCAAGTTTCTGCCCCCCCGGCAAAGCTTCAAAGCTCACGACGTGTTTCAACGTTCGCTGCACGAGGAGGCAAGCGCGGTGCAAAGCACCCGTTTCCAGGCCAGATCACACGGTTCGAGGCACCCTCAACCACATCCATATAAAACATTATTATCTTTTATCGCCTGTCGCCTACCCGCCTTCACGGCTGGCGTTTTTCTACTGCTTTTTCACTAATCTTCCTCTTATCTTCCTGGCTTTTATAGAGGCTCCGTGCCAAAGGTTGAAATATGGATCCTTCCACGTTGCGCCAAGCAGTTATAGACAAGGCACCTTCTAAAATGAAACTCCCCATGTTCATGGGGGGATAGACCCAAGAGCATTATGTGCAAGGAAAGGGAACGGCCTCCAACAACAGGATTTTACTAAACAGCATTTAAGCCACGCTCATTACTCGGGCGCACTGAAGAATTGGCCCGTGCTCTGTTCTACCCACCAAATGAATCAACGGGGCTGACAAAGCAGCAGCTCAGGCGGTTCCGACGCCAAAAACCTCTGCTTTAATAGCAGTGAGGCAGAAAGCACAGCTTGACATTCAAGGAGCAAGCTGTGCTCCCAGGATGGAGAGCCTGGGACAAAAAAAGTAACCTTCTGTTTTGTAAATTGGCACGTACATAACGCGAAACTTTGCAACCCTTCAGTTCCCTTCATTTGGGCTTCTCAGCACGGCCTCAAAACATTTAATAAGCCTTAGTTGCCAGGCAGTTGAGGATTATTAAACCAAGTACATGTGTTCAAGCAGGACATGTTCTCCCGGCTAAAGAAAGTTGTCATTATGAGCCCAAGAGCACAGGAGGCTCCAACGGCACCTGAGCCCACGGCCCACACGGCAATGTTCCCGACGGCCAGGGAACGCAGGGAACGTGCTGAACCATCGCCCCCGTTTCCTCATGGAAACGCCCTTAAAAAATGAAATCTCCGGGTGCAAACGGTCCAGGTGAGTCAGGGCTTTGAGTCAGGCTCGCAGATAAGCGGCGGCCGGGGGTTACTCGGCTGGAGGCCTCTCCTGTTCATGAGCACAAAGGAACAAAACACGTTTCCGAGTCACCTCCAAGGGAGCCAAAGCCTCCAGGTGCTTCCCATGGCCTCGGTTTGCTGGTCACTGCTGCTCCGAGCGAGCCCATCTGCCACGGGCCACTCACACCTCGTCCTCTGCCCCTTTACGGGCTCCTGACCGACCCTGCAGTGAGGAGTAATGCAGAGAATTCAGTAAAAGGTGGTCAAAGGTGGGTCCTGCAGCCTCCGCTGCGTTTCCAGCCCGTAACGAGGACTAATGCAGAGAATTCAGTAAAACTGACGTGTCCAAAGGTGGGTCCTGCAGCCTCCGCTGCATTTCCAGCCCGTAACGAGGACTAATGCAGAGAATTCAGTAAAACTGACGTGTCCAAAGGTGGGTCCTGCAGCCTCCGCTGCATTTCCAGCCCGTAACGAGGACTAATGCAGAGAATTCAGTAAAACTGACGTGTCCAAAGGTGGGTCCTGCAGCCTTGCTAATCAGCTGTGAGAAGCAGGTCCAAGATAACGTCGTGGATGGGTCTGAGGGTTTGGAGCCAGGGCAGCAGTGCAAGGCAACAAGAAAGGGGTTGTAAAGGTGCTTGCGTGAGGCTGAGCAGAGGGAGATGTGCGCCAAGGAATGCCTGGTTTGCCCCCAAAATGGGCAAATCCTTCACCCTTTGTCACCACTTCTGGTGCGCACAGGGACACGGGGGTCAGGGCAGCCCGGAGCCTGCAGCAGCTGTGGGAGGGTAAAATAAAATGCAGCGAACGACAACAAATCAACCCAAACGCGCAGAATCGCGCACGTTTACCAACGCCAGCGCCCCAATATCCAGACAATACCACGGATTAGCCCATGCCAGGGAACACCGGCATAAGGAAAAAAATCCAACCTTGAAGCCGTCCAAAGAAAAGCAGTTTTAAAACCAGAGCGATGCTCAAGGCAAAAGCAGCCGTGGTTGTTCCCCAGGAACTCAGAGCTTATACCAACACCACGAAACAAACATTTACTCACCCAAAACTCGAAGAATTTCAGTGTAAATGAGGGAAAGAACACAGTTTTAATAAGTAAGCCGCTCGAGATCATAGTTACATGGAGTTTTTAGATCTTGCTCATCGTTTTTTGATCTTGTCAAGCGTTTGCCGGACAAACTACAGGGTTCTTTTTGCCCTTGCATTTTAATATAACCCTGCTATTTTTATATATATATATTTTTTAAGTAGATCTTGATTGCAGGTACCACAGCAGATCGGTGCTGGGTACCCCCTCGAAGCCACATCCACTTGTTTTGGGTTTGTTTCTGTGCTCAGCTCTCCTCCAACAGGCGCCCAACTCTCAGCCACCAGGCAGGGAAGAGCTTCGCACCTCAGCAGACGCGGGGTTTTACTTAAACCGCACCAATCGAACCCAAAATCCCACCGCGTGCTTGCAAAAGCGGCGACGCCGGCACCACATGGAGGTCCCGGTGCCGGGGAGCTGCTGCGGAGCGGGAACAGACCGTGCTCCGGCGACGCATCCCGTTTCCTCCGGCGCCAGATTGCAAGCTCCCGACGGGCAGCTCTGCCGCTCCGCGCGCTTCCTGGCGCCTCTTCCCGCATCCAGATTTTTCCCCGGATCTTGGCACCCTCTGCTCCTTCTATAGCCCCCCTCTGTGGGCTCGTTTAGGAGGAGATATTTTGGGTAACGAGCCCGCTGTCGATATTCCCCTCGCCTCCTAAGAGGCTCACTGGTGCAAACGGGGCAAGAAAGGGAAGATTTAGCACCGCACTGCCCCTTTTTCCATGGGGAAAAAGCCTTCTGAAACAAATGCCAGCAAAAAGGAAGGAGAAGGAGGGTTCCAGAAGTACAAGTGCCCTGGAGAAGAGATCTGGGTATCCCGAGGGCTTCTGAAAGGAGAGGGATGGGATTGGGGTGTCAAAGGGAAGGGCTCTGGACCTGCCATGAGGTTAAGTGCTGATATGGATATTTGGGAGTCACCGGGAGGTGAGGTCCCCTTGGAAGTGGGGGAAAGCGGTTCAGGAGCTTGGGCTTCAAGAGGCTGAGCTGGAAAATCTGGAAATCCCCCTTAGAAACCAGGGATGGAGCTGGAAAACCAGAGGCGTTGGGAAAATGGTGGCTCTTGGCTTGGGAAGGAGACAAACGGCTTCTTCCTGCACTCCCAAGGGGATGGAAGTCACCTCCTCAGGAGGAAACCACCCAGCTCCTCAACCTAGGAACCAATTCCCCCCTCCAGGGATTCCTAAGTGGGATGCAGGAGCCCTTGATCCCAACCTCTCCTCCTGCCTTGCAGGGACGCACTCCCCGCCGGAGCCTCCAGGCAGCATTCCCACGTCCGGGGTCTCCAGGCAGCATTCCCACATTCGGGAAGTCCCGCAGGGCACCAGGGACACGTGTCCCCTCCTCCCAGGGCTTGGGGACGAAGGCAACGCAAGGTGACAGCGCAGACGGGCGGAACGTATGGGGAGGGACCGGGAGGTCCCTCGCAGGCACCTACACGGATATGCCCTCCTGTATGGATACGGGTAGACAGATAAGTACGGATACGCGCTCCAGAACGGATACGGGCATGTGGATGAGTACGGATACATGCTCCAGCATGGATCGGGCACGCGGGTAAGTACGGCTATGGGCTCCAGTATGGATACGGTAACCTAGGTAAGCACGGATATGCACCCCTGCATGGATTGGGCACGTGGCTGAGTACGGATACGCGCTCCAGCATGGATACGGTAACATCGGTAAGTATGGATACACGCTCCAGCATGGATACGGGCACGCAAATAAGTACAGACACACGCTCCAGCATGGATCGGGCACGCAGATGAGTACAGAGCTGTGTTCCAGCATGGATACGGGCACGCGGATGAGTACGGATACGCGCTCCAATATGGATACGGTAACATAGGTAAATAGGGATATGCACTCCAGCACAGATAGGGCACATGGATAAGTAAGGATACGCACTCCAGCATGGATTGGGCACGCGGATAAGTACGCATACGCGCTCCCCCACGGATATGGGCGCATGGATAAGTAGGGATACGTGCTCCAGCATTGATAGGGCACTTGGATAAGTATGGATACGCGCTCCAGCATGGATACGCACTCCAGCATGGATACGTGCACATAGATAAGTAGGGATATGCACTCCAGCATGGATACGGGCATGCAGATAAGTATGGATACGTGATCTCCCATGGATACGTGCACATGGATAAGCAGGGATATGCACTCCAGCACGGATATGCACTCCAGCATGGATACAGGCACGCAGCTGAGTACGGATACGCGCTCCAGAATGGATCGGGCA
>VZSG01001331.1:0-49432 GCA_013398315.1 Nothoprocta pentlandii
CGCCGCCGCCTGCGCGACTTCCTGCGGCAGGTGGACGACACGGACCTCGTGTGGCTGCGCGAGATCCGCGAGGAGGCCGCCAGGATGTTCAGCAGGTACCTTCCCTTCCCCCCGCGCCGCGCGCCCCGCGCGCCGTTGGGCGCCGTTAACGGCCTCTCCCCCCGCGCAGCCACTACAGCGACGAGCCCGAGCTCATGCCCAAGACGCCGTCGCAGCGGAACCGGCAGCGGAGGAAGCGCCTGTCCGCCCTGCAGGGCGAGAGCCAGGAGCCGGCCAGGAAGAGGTGAGCGCGGCGCGCGCCCGGCCTCGTCCCTGCCCCGTTCCCGGCTCCCTCCCGCCCTGCGGTCTGGCCGGGGCGAGCGCCCGCTTGGGCCCGCGAAGCTGTGATGAGCAACGGCCTCCTTCCGTAAGGAGGGAGCCCGGGAAAACCTGGGAAAGCTTCCTTGGGAAGGCGGGGGTTACCCCCGGGCGGGCCTCCCCCTGCCCCTCCGCGCTGTTAAAGGCCCGGTTCTGCCCTCCCGAGCCCTTGCTAACCTGGCGGGCTGGAGGGGTTATGGCACCGAGGCTCCCTCTTGAAACGCGCTGTGTGAGTGAACGTGGTGACTTCTGCTCCTCGGTTCCTCGCTGTGTTTCTGCACTCCTTAGTTCTCTGGCTCTTCTTCCCTCGAGGTACCAAAGTAATTAGCTGCTTTTGGCCCATGCTGTGCCACTTCACGGGGTCTCCAGTGTCTTTTGGCTTTATTGCCCTGCACGTTTGAGTTGATCTGTGGAAGTGGTTCAGCAAGCCCTGCCAACAGAGATTCAGACCGACCCTTTTGTACCTGCTACACTTCCAATCCTAACCAGCCATCTCTAATCCCCAAATGAGTGTGTACAGAGCTGCTTTCTTAAGGATTTCAGTGTATTCCTGAACCCAGTTCTGGTCTAACCAGCTGTTTCTGTTGCTAGAATATCTCGCCGTCGCAAAAGCAGTCTCAAGCCCGTGTCCTTTGAGCGACGCTCTCAAAGAGTCCAAAATAAAGAAAACCTGGAGCTCATCGGGTCTGTAGCTGAAGATGTCTCCTCATCTCAACGTCTGACAAGGTCCCAGTTCGCAGCACTTGCCAAGCGCTCCGAGGTCCCTCTGGAGAAGTGCTCTGTCCAGCCAGCTGAAGGAAAGGTTCTCTTAGTAGAAATTGGGGTCAACGAGCGCCTCAGCGCTGAGTTACACCTGCAGAAGAGCACCTCTAAGCTAGAGGAGAAGGTCTCCACCACCATCATCCTGAGCCCCGGAGATGTTTCTGCGCAGGAAAGCAGTGCTGCAGAACTGCAGCCTGAGCTTGGAGCTTCTATTCTGGTGGCTCCTCACACCCCTAAGGCAAAAGACATAGGAGAAAGCCACGGTGCTTTTAAGTCAAACACAACAAACGCCGCTAACACCACAGTCATTATAAACCAAGAGCCCAAGGCGCAGGAGGTAGATGTTCCTGCTCAGGCACCAGAGCATCAGGAGGGCTCTGGAAAAGAGCCTTCCCAGCCCATGAGGGAGAGCCCGGGGACTCCGACGCGCTCCAGGCTCAGCCGTCGCTCCGTGCGCAGAAGCCTCATGGGGAGACCCTCCACGATCCGCAGGACCTCCTTGGCGGAGAAATACTCGCGAGCCAGCAAAAGGCAGAGCACCCTCCGCAAATCCCTCAGCAGGGTGGCCGCCAAGAGGAGGAGCGCTCGCAAGTCCTCTGTGTCCTCCAGCCCTGTGAACTGTAAGTTTAAATGTTCCCAGAGAAGTTTCCTTTGCATGTTTCCTACTTGCATGGTCGCTGTGCTGCTGAAGGGAACTTGTGTGACAAGCAGCTCTATGGCTGCTTTTCTAGAGAGGTATAAGCTCTCACACAGGTGAGTGTTTTCTGGAAAATGTGACAGTGATTTATTTATTTATAACTCCACTGCTCTTCAAGCAAAATGTCTGCTAGCTCCAGAGCCCTTGTTTTGGGAAGGAAATTTTGGGGCTAAACTATGTAAATCTCTTCCAAAAGCTTGGGAGAGTGTTCCAAGTCACAGGAGGGACAGATTTCTCTGAAGAATATGAACTGATTTAAATACTCTGAATCAATTAATGTAAAGCGTTTAAAAGTTCTTGCTGCTGGAATGCCATTGTTGGGTTGACTGCAGGACGATGGAGTGTGGAATATTGCCTCTTGAGCTGAGGTCCGGCAAAAAATAAGTGGCTCTTGAATGAACAAATAAATGGCTCCTGAAATGTAGGTGATGCGAGAAAGGCTCTTCTGTGCAGGGCAGGAGAGACTGGTGCTCTTGCACACAGGCGGGGTTCACAGGATGGTAGAGCTGAACGGTCACTGCTGCAGTGGTTTAATCTTCAGCATTCTTGTGTGGGATCTGTGCTGTAAGGAACTGAAGCTTCTTGAAGCATTAGCCAAATGCAGCTAAACCTGGATAGATTTGGACAAACACTTTGATATTTTCCTTGATATCAACACAGTGATCCCATCGGAATGTTTTTCCAGAACTGTAATACTGCGCTCCTGTAACTTTTCCTGTGCGGGGAACAGTTCCGTGTGAGCTGCTGCCTCTGCTCCGAGAGCTCCCTAGGGAAGAGTGAAACCGTAGGGACAGTGTTCTCAGATCTAAGCTTGAAGAGCCATGAAAGCTTTTACCTCTGTGCTATAATCTTCACTGTTGTGATCTGCGTTTTCCGAGATGCTTAAGGAAGGCTTTATTCCTTCCCACCGTTTGCAAAACCTTGAAAGGATTTTCCTGCCATGTATCACTGAAAAATCTGTTTTCTTGTTAAAGTGGTAGGCAGGGGTTTCTCCAATGCTGCTGAAGTCTCGCCCTTACTCGAAGCAGCCTGTACCTGAATTGCAAGGAGGTATCGGGACTTGCAGGGGCGGCCCGGGCTGCGCCCTGGCCTGTCCCTGTGTCTTACAGCTTTGGCCTTGCTTTCCTTTCAGGTCTCAGCAATGGAGAGGTGCCAGGGGAGGAAGAAACAGCTGTCAAAACTGGGTGAGGCACCTTAAGAGTTTCTTTTAGCCTTAAAATCATGCTTGGAGGCTTTCTTAAGTGATATTTTTGATTTAAAATGCACTGTTTACAGCTAACTATTAAACATGGTTGTTTTTCTTTGTAGGCCTCATTCTGGACTCTGCACCCCCTCCAAGCTGGTAAGATTTAAACAGAAGCTAAAAGCATTTCTGCTTGTGTGGACTTGTGATTAAAATGTGTTAAACGCATCTGTCTGGGGATTAGAGGAGTTCCAAGCACAGCAAAGTTCAGTCACCGTGGTTGTATGAGTAAGAATAAAGAATAAATTGAATAAAGACAGTTTAGAGCAGTTGGCTGCAGAGGTCTAGTCTTGATTGTGTACATGAACCTATTTATAGCCTACCTGCTTCCATAGGCAGACAAAAGAAAGTCTGATATTGTCAAGTCAATCATGATGTTCCCAAATGAGTAAGGGATCACAATGTTCCCAAATCAGTACAACAGAAATTAGCAAGACTCATCTGGGAGAATGAATGAGCACATGTGACTCCAGGCTTATTTTGGCTACGTGTTGAGGTATCCTGTCAGTCAGTACCATCTTACCTGAGACACTGCAGAGCTAAGGCTTGCTGAAATTAGAAAGAATCACTCTTCCTCATCTTACATAAGCACATATAAATATATATATTCCAGGAAAATAATTGATACATAACAGCACCAAACTGAGGCCTTGGTGATGCTAATATTCAGAACAGGGACCTGCTTTCTGGCTCTTGCTAGAGATAAGCTGCGTGAAAATTCAGTGCCGAATCCTTATCCACATAGATAAATAATCTTGACATTTAAAAAAGGGGTTGAGTTGTGCAGAGTTTGGGCACTGTTACAGTCTTGGTATTTTAAAAGCTTTTTTGACCTTTTCATTAGCTCTGCAAATCATATAGAGCTTGTCAGTTTGTGCTGCAGTGACCAGAGAAATCTGCAAATATCGTTCAAGCCAAAACATCTTCCTCCAGAATTCTCACTGGCCTCGTGAGGAAGATTGTCAGGATTATGCCAGCATTTCATGCAGAATCATGTTAGTTCAGACCTTGGTGGTTGAAAGTGATGAAGCTCCGTGGCCTTAGGACTTCTGTGAGGAAGGACAAGCTTATATGTAATTTTTAAGCTGTGCTTTTTACCACGCACAATCATTCAAGCAAATGTAGTTCTAGTGGCCACGGATTTTAGCTCACCTGAGTTATGACTGTGCAAAGGCTTGAAATGAAAATGTTACGTGGGAGGGGAGATCTCTGCAGATATGCAAATACAACTGATTTTTTCTTTCCCCTGATGCATTTATAAATAATCTTGTAACACACCGTTAGCCTGGGCCGCCAGCTTACCTTAGCCAATCTATCAGGGGTTTTCTTAGCAAACCAAATGGTCTGGTTTCCACCAAAGATCATTTTGAGCAATTGCGCGACTTGAAAACACAGCGACTCGGCAGCCTCTTCAGACTGGCACGTGGTTTTGTCCATAGGAACAGATGAAGGCAATCCCTGTGTACTGCTGTTGCCTAAAGGCCAGCTGCTTCCCAGGTCTGATGCCCAAATTATTCAGATCCTTGTGCTTCTGCTGGCCTACAAGATGCTTTCTACAGCTATACTAAGAGCTATACTATACTTAGATATACTCTGTCCTCAGATGAGATTCTTTGTCCTTCCCAACTGCTTCCTTAGTTTCCACTCTTCCTGCTCCTTTGTAGCTGCCAGTCTACCTGCTGGTCCATTAGGCCTTGTTAACTAAAATGAGCTGTGCCTGATTTTTGCCCCAAGTCCAGCAGCCATAAACAAATTTCCATCTTGGAAACGCTTTGTCCTTGATGGTTTATGCGTTTCCTTGCTCCGTCTGAGTAGAAAATCTCCCATTATGGACATTCATGTTCCGTGTTAAATGGGCAGGGCAGTGACAGCAGGGACTTGATGGAGTCCTGAAATATCTTTCACGGCTGGAGGTTAGGACTTAACCCAGGGTACTAGCGCCATAATTTCCAGCATGTTTTCTCTAGCAGTATTGCAAACTGCCTAAATAAGGTGGTTTGAAACAGTAGTTGCCTTTGTGGGTGTGAGAACTGTGCCCAAACCCTGTGTGCTTTTCCTGCAGAATGTCCAAAGTCCACGAATGTCGCTTCGCACGCGGACCCTCAACAGAGACGAGCGGTCACAGGAGACGAGCAACAAAGGTAACTGCTGGATTTGGGCAGAATCTTAAGTCCTGCCTTTTTTGAGACTCACTGAGAAACTGGAAAACATGAGCTACTTTACTTGAGGTGGAGGCTTTTCTGATGCTTTTTTGTTTGTTTGTTTGTTTTTCTTCCGGAATTGACTGAGTTATTGCATTTTCTTTCAGAAACCAACTTAAATAAGAATGAGGAAACCCAGGACCCGCCCCAGAGTGCCAGGTATGTTTACAGAATCATTGAGGTCCAAAGGCACCTCTGGAGATCTCTAGTTCCCTGCTCAAAACCCAGTCAACACCGAAATGTTCAACAGTTTCAGTGCTTTGCAATTCTGAAATTTCTGTAATATGTTTCCCTTCCCACTAGAAGAAAAAAGAAAAAGGATTTAATAACTTGTATCTTCTCTCATATTAGAAGCTTTTTTTTTTTCTTGGATAACTGCTTGAGTATGCAAAATAAAGTTTCTTTTAGCTAAAATGGTTTGCATGACCTCCTCCTAAACCTGGCTTTGGCACTCGGGAGGGTTTGCCATCTATGAGGACCTGCGTTTTTCCCCTCACAGGAGAAAGCCAAGCTACAAAAGAGCTGTGGACCATCGCTATGACCACCAGCAAGCAGAAGATGGAGGCCTTTCTCCCCCAAGAAGAAAGATCCCATCCCCTCTCTGTCCGGCCAGCAAGGTAAGCTGCTTGTGTCCATGCGGCACTGCATCTAGAGCTCCTGCCTGGTTAGTCTCCCGAGGGTGATTTTTGGCATTCTTCTCACAGGTGGTACGTCCTTTCAAAACGTTTTTGCACACTGTGCAGAAGAATCAGCTCCTCATGACCCCCAGTTCTGTGGGGAGAAGTGGTGTAATTAAATCTTTCATCAGGCACAACACTCCTCTTCAAACTGATCCTAAGGTAAGACGAGACTTTGAGGCATAGGTTAGTAGATGATGGGCTACTAGGTGGCCAAGTTAAAGCACTAATGCCAAACAAAATTCCTGATCTGTAATAAACCAAAGGATAACTGTTTACACTTGCATCAACTATCAAACTTGTGATTAGACAGCTCCCATGGGTTCTTATGCTATGGCATTTATGTAATACTCCCGAGCGGCCTAAGAGTGTCAGAGGAAGGAAAACTGGAAAGAACTGGGGAAGGAAAACTAAGAGTCTTGCATGTTGTGTTTTGGGTGAGTGTGTAACTGAAACCTGTGCACCCAAAGTCCCCCTTTTAAGGCTGGTTCCTGTGCACTCTGTTTACACGAAACTTTCACTTTCTGTATCCAATAACTTGTTTGTGGAATAAGGTAATTCTAGGACTTGTTTTACTTGAGGGAGAGAGCATCATCCTGCAAAAACTGAAGTTTGCTTAAGACTGCCTTATTGCTTAAAACTGTCATAGTTGCACTGCTCGGTGAATCTTGCTGTATTCCCTAATGATAAACTTCTCATCTGCTGAAGCAGTGAAGGATTCAACCTTTAATGTCAGCAGGAAAGTGAGGGAGATTAGATTACTCTCCATATTGATAAAGGAACTGATGTGATGAGAAAACCCCTCTGACTAGTGGATCCTGTGCTTCAGTTTCACTGAATGTTGTATTTAAAGCCTCATTCCAAGCAGGCAGCTTCCCCCTCACTGACCTTTTTTATTTGGGGACTAAACAGAACTAAGTAACACCAAAGAAATAAGATCTAATAATTCAAATTTAGCTAGTTTGGGTACAAATAACCTCCAATCTTTTGTGCTATGGAGCACAGGGTGAGCTAATCACCTAAGCACTTAGGCTGCTCATCAGTGCTCTTGCTTGCACTGAGCTGTCATAACTTGGCAGTTGCTGTACCCCATCTGACATTGAATTAGCTTCTCTTAATGTGACTTTGGTGCTGACTCCACCTTGCTCTTCTAATTGATAATATATTTAGACCAAGTTAGCTGGATTGTTGGTGAAAATGGGGTAAAAATACCCTACGCTTCTGTCCAGATGACATATGGAGCTGAACATGTGCCCAAAATAAACTATAAAGGCTCTAAATGGTGCTTTGCTGTGAGAAATCTTTGTGGGAAGCAAAGAAACCAATGGGAACTGGAGAAGCAAGGTGTTTCCTAGAGTACCACCTGTCCCTGTTAGGCTGCAGGAAACTGGTGCTAATGCTTGGCAGCTATTCTACATTTTTAGGTCCTTTTTACTGGTGTTATGGAGTTGTCTGCAGCCTCTGCAGAAATTTCTTGGACTCTAAGAGCTGATGGTTCTGTTTTAATTTGCAAGCACCTTTTGCTGTTAATCTTTAATACCGTTGCCTTGTTTTTCATTGCATCTGTTCCCAACCAGGTACGACCACATCGCAGGCTACTTGAGATCTTTCTTAGGCTTAGGACCTCCCCTGGTTGTGGCTGCAGCTCCTTGCTGTTGTCTCTGGGTCCCTAATTACCTTTTTGATGCACCCTAGGAAAAGGAGAGGCAGAAACTAGAGACTCTGAGGAAAAAACAAGAGGCTGAGGAGCTGAGGAAGCAGAAGTTGGAGGAAGAAAAGAAAAGGCGACTGGAAGAGGCAAAGCTGTGAGTAGCTGCTTTCTGTCCTGTCCAGACTGCGTGCTCTGGACTTGTAGGTCTTTGCATCTATGCCACTTGTCATGTAGGTTCCCCTTCAACAAAAATTCTAGTTTGTTTGCTCTCATGTGGCTAAGGCAGCATTTGTTGCATTAGTGTCTACCTGAGAAGTTTAGCACCTACTACTAAAAAAAAGTTCTTTTCACCTGATTGCCGCTTCATACTTTTGCCTCTGTCTCAGATGAAGCTTAAATATTGCCAATATTTAAACTAATGGCCTTAGTGCACTAAGTTTTTCTGCTGCCTGAGAGGTTTCTCTGCCCTATCCTTGGGCTGTAAGATCGGTGGAAAGCACTAAGACACGTTGGTAAAGTGAGGCCACGTCCCGCAGGAAGCGTGAGGAGCGTCTCCGCAAAGTGCTGCAAGCTCGGGAGCGCGCGGAGCAGATAGAGGAAGAGCGGAAGAGGCGCATCGAGCAGAAGCTGGCGCTCTTCGATGAGAAGACTGAGAAGGTAAAGGCCCCACGGACCCATGGAGCGTATCGGGCAGAGCTAAGCACAAAGACGGGAGCTGAACTGTGCTGTGCTAGTGGGTCTTCCAGAAAAGGTGGAGCTGAGCAACTCTGAATGAAGAGCTTTTCAGACACCTGGCATTCAGGGAATTTAAACTGTGCCTTATTGGTCTTGGTTACAGCTAATAGAAGATTAAAGGCTTTGTTTTCCAGAATTATTAATCTAAAGGGGTTGTATTTAGGCTGCCTTTGTTTACTCGTTTTCCATACGATTAACAGATGAACCAGGGAAACAAGCAGGCTTCCTTTAGCTGAAGCTTTCAGCCACCTTGCAATAGGACCTTAGCAATTGGTTGTCTTGCCTGCAGTACCTCTATGTGCTTCACTTATTTTATGCTGCTGAAAATGTGCTCTGATGGGCTCTGTTATATTTGATGTAAAAGATATCACAACAGAATCTCCTCCATTCTGGTGGAGATCCAAAAGAAGGTAATTTCCCTGACTATTAGTGTTTAAAAAGAACACACAGGCTACTTGGACTCCCAGTGGCTAAGAGGGGGAAGGCTTTGCTTCCCGAGTTGCGCGGGAGCTCTTCATCCTTGAGATTGACTGTTGAGATACTTCACATGCACTTCAGACTGAGACATGCCCTGTGTCCTAGGTGCGGGAAGAAAGGCTGGCAGAGGAAAAGATCAAAAAGAAAGCGGCTGCCAAGAAGATGGAGGAGGCCGAGGCGCGGCGCAGGCAAGACGAGGAGGCCAGGAAACAGAAAGCACTGCAGCAGGTCTGTCCTGGAGCTTGTGTGTTAATGCCTCGGTTGCCTCCCACCCTGCATGCAGTTAGAATCACTGTGATCTGCTGCAATCTGAGTGAGTGAGGCAGTCAGCAACAGTATTAACACCAGCAGCTGAGAGGAAATAAGTTGAGGGTCTGTCCTTAAAGCTTTCTGCAGCGTTTTGCTTCCTTTTGCAATCTGTTGTGAGCTGTTACTGATGACTGTGAGCCAAATTTCTGCAGCCTTGGACGGGTTCTTACTGAAGATCCTTAATTTGTGAATTGGCAAGTATTAAATTTTCCAGTTAAGGACACTGGACAGTGTTATGTGGAAAGAAGTGATGTAGCTTAATCTGTCACCTCTGTGTGGAGAGGGTTCCAGGGCATGGTGGCCACTGGGGCTTTGGGTTACATGGTGAGCAGGGCAAGGCCAGCACTAAATTGCTGGAAAGGTGATGTAGCTCCCTTGGGAGCATGTGCTCTGCCTGGTATTTGTGTGTGCAATTGCTCTACTGATTGCTGTTGGAGACTAGGTTGAAAAAGCTGAGTCTGATTTTGTTCATTCTGGAACTTGTTCCTGTAGGATGTGGGGTTAGTAATGAGTCTTGTGCTTACCAGGAGGAGGAGGAGGAACGTCGGCACAGAGAGCTACTGCAGAAGAAAAAGGAGGAGGAGCAGGAGCGTGTGAGGAAGATCGCTGAGCAGAGACTGGCAGAACAGGAGAGAGAGAAACAGCTGGCGGCAGAGAGAGAGCTGGAGCGCAAGAAGGAGCAGGAGCGGATCCAGGCAGAGAAGTAAGATCATCCCCATTTGGGCACTAAATGTCGTGCCAGAGCTTGGAAGGGAACCACTACTGCCATGTCCTAGCAGAGAAGAGCTGTTTTGGGCAGCTCTGGCAGAAATTCCGGGCCTGAAAAAGTAGCAAGTATGGTGGCAAGTGCCCTGAAAAGTTGCAAGAAAATAAGCAGGGCTTGCGGCAGGCCCCACAGAAGGGGGATATCCTGGGCAATTCGGAGTCTAATCATCTGTTACTTTGGTTCGCAGGCAGCGTGAAGAGCAGGAGAAGGCTGCTCGCCTGCAGAAGGAGCTGCTGGCTGCCAAAGAGCAGCTCCACAAGGAGGTGGAGAAGAAGGAAGTAAGGCTGCTCTGTTTCTCAGTAGCTCCTTAGAGCCGGAGGGGATTGACCTTAGTAGCCACCACTGCTGACAGCTTCGTAGCTCAGGGGCTGCTAATGACCCTGTTGAGGGATTTGTTGCACTTCTGCATTAAGCCCAAGAAAAGGCCCTTTTAGCAACATGCATATTCACCTGAACAGGGACTAAGAGCCTACAGGTTATTCAAGTAGTTTTTGGAATGCCCCTTTCCAAGGGTTTTCCTTGCAACTAATGGGATTTTGCAGGAATCCCTTTGCTATTTTGACTTTATAAAATAAGTGGGGAGAATCCACGCCTCTGTTTTGAGAGGATTCCAATGAGAGAATAAGGAAGCATGGCTGGAAACGGCCCAAGCTTTCTGTTATACCATCACTCTCCTTGATGGAGCTCTAGCACTCTGAGGAAAGCTCAGAGTGCTGTGGAGGTTTCGGTCTGTGTTCACACTGGCCACTAGATGTTTGGATTTATTGCATCTCGAATAATAATTCGAGATGCAAAATATATAATAACCATCCCTGGGTTAGCAGAGCAGTTACTGAGCAGAGTAGTTACTGAGGTGTTAAGCTTAACGTGCCTGTGACGTGGGCTTGCCAGCAGGAGGAGCAGAGGCTAGCAGAGACCACGAAGCAGGAGCGGGAGGAGAAGACAGTGCCAGAGGAACAAAAGGCTAAGGATGGTGCCCAAACACAGTACCTAGAGAAGAAAGAGGTAATTCTGCTCTCTCTGGTGGCCTTTAAAGGATCACATCAGAGAACTCAGATTCCAGCACTGAGGTGCTGTTGCTATGGGCAGTTTTACTATATTTTTTTTGTTCCCCTTCAGTAATGAAGGGATCCTATGAAATCTCACTGATTATGAGGCTGATTCCAGGTAGCCTTGAGTAAATGACTTGCAAGAAACAACAGGCACTTGCCAGAATTTTCCAGTTGTCAGCACAAGAGGGTGAACCTGTAATTAAGGTTCCTTTGCTTAACTAAATTGCTTTTGTCTGAGCACTGACCCCACTAACAGCAGGGATATTTAAAGGGTGACGTTTAAGCCCAAAAAGGGAAACAGCCACAGGGTGGCAGCAGAGTCTGCAGCCAATACTGCGCTTGCAAACCCTGCTGATGGCACTTGAGGTGGTCCTGGAGTTGAATATTCTTGACTGGAGTCTTTAAAATAGAGATGTTTATTCTACCTGCTTGCAGAGCTAGCCATTTTAATCTTTAAATGCAAAAAGAGTGAAATGACTTTCATTTCTGCTCTTTTCATGATTCTGTTTTTAGAGAGCAAAACTGTTTCCAGTTTTCTAGAGACATTCCTCCTCTTAGAAACCGACTTAACATTTTGTGGTTGATGAAATGTGCAGTTCTACCTTCATCTCTTCTGCGTTCATCAACCGATTCCGCATTTCACTCGGTCATGCTGTTCCCATCAAAATTACATTAAGTTTGTCCTGAAATGTGTTATAGTTACTCCTGGACAAGATAACATTCCATTTAATATTATTAAACAAGACCAAAGTATTTGAAAGACACTGCTCATTTGCAGCTCTTGAGATGTAGCAGCTTCATTTATCCTTGTTTGAGTAAAGTGGAACTGCTGTGTTTATATTAGGTTGTATTGCCAGCTTGCCATACATAGCTGATAAGCAGTCTGATTAATTGGAAAAGGCAATGCAGAGCTGCAGTTGGGCCCAAACTTTGCAACAGTGGGGCTTGTAATTACTAGCTAAGGCAAGAGGCAGAGCAGTGAGGTGCTGCAGACCGAGTGCCCTACCACCACTCGGCAGCTACTTGTGCTGTGCTACTGTGTCTAACGACTGTTATATCCCTCTTCCAGACTTCTCCTGTGTGCAATTCCTACCAGATGACCCCACAGGGCCTGAAAGGTCCTAAGCCCCCCACGATAAACCCAAATAACTACGGCATGGATCTGAATAGTGATGACTCCACAGATGACGAGAGCCATCCGCGAAAGCCCATTCCTGCCTGGGCTAGCGGTACGTGTCGGCCGGCTCTGATGGGTATGGGGAGCTGCTGGTGTTCCCCGCTGCTGTTCTGCTCTTACTGATGGCCAGACTTGCTAGAACAGCTTTTTTTCCTGGTTAATGCTGCTTGCGCAGAAGTGTCAACCTGGGGCGGTGTGGGTAGAATTGTTGAGTCAAGGAATTCTCTGCTACCTGGGACCTTCATAGACAAAAACTGCACAAAAACCTGTCAACTGTGCTGCTAATGGCATTTTTGCCAGTGTAAAGGGAAGAATATTCTGAACTAGTGCAGTATTTACCCCCCGGTCAATGTATCCTGCTGCCTAAGGCATCAGGACTAATGTGCCTTAAGGCACCAAATGTTACACTTTTCTGATATTTCTACCTTTTTCTGATTAATAATGAGGGGAGCGGGAACATAGCGTACACAGGCATCACACACAGCCATTTCAGTTAAAATAAATGAATGGTAACCTCATCTCCCCACTCTTCAGGCAACCAGCTTAGCCAAGCTGTGATCCGCCAGTACTACAACCCGCCCAACGTGGACGCGCTCTTCGGGGCCATCGTGAGCCCCAAGCTGGAGGACATCTTCTACAAGAGCAAACCCCGCTACTTCAAGCGCACCAGCTCTGCCGTCTGGAACTCCCCGCCGTTTGCAGGGGCCAAGTCAGTTCTAGGGCTGCCCTACAGCCTGAAAAAGTACTGAGAGGGAGCAGTGGCTTTCTCCTGTGGAATACCAAGTATGCATTTCTGTTCCTCTAGGCAAGGAAGAAAGTTATCATTCAGTGTCTGTAAATCTTTAGGTATTAGTCTTGAATAAATGCCAGTTTTTAGCGGCCCTTTTGCATTTTCTATTTTGGGCGGTTATTTTTCTTTTATCCCTGCTCAGCCAACCCAAACCTTTGGGAGATCTTGGTGGTGAAAGATGCATCTCCCTTTAATCTTAGCCCACAGTTAGGAAACGTTTAGACCTGTAGGTCATCAGAACTCATCACCTAAAAGCACCACAATCCTCCAGCTGAGCAGGCCCGGTAGCTGCTGCCGAAGGTGACTTGTCCAAACTGTTCCTGCCCGTCTCCAGGCTCCAACCAAAGTACTGGCACTTGCGGCAAGGATCGCCGCGCGCATCCTGCATGGAACCCAGATAGGTGCCCCTGGACTGCGCCAAGAACAAGATGCTGGCAGGTATGGCCTTCATCTGCAAGCTGCAAAAACAATTTGATTGTTTTTTCACTTGTAGACTTTACACCAACATCAAGGGATTGTGTGGATGGACAATACTGATTTTACCACAGCTCTGGGAAGTTACTGCGAGGATTTCCCTTTATTGGCTTTCAATTCTTGCAGAAAGGCCCTCCATCTAACTGTCTCCAGAAAAATCTAAGCTAGCACAAACAGCCATTGTTATTTTAGGCTTTTTAAATGAAATTATACAGAGGTTCTGATACTCCTTTTTTAATTTAAATTTTGTTCGTAGCAGATTGGATTGAAATGACGAGTTTGGCCTTAATCTCTGGCTTGCTCTTTATTCCCCTGTGCCAATTTCATTTACTCAGCATCAAAGGTGGTTTTATTTTTAGGCCTCTGTTTTGCACTTCATATACTCCATAAGAATGTCAGATGGAGTATTATCAGACCCTATCTCTTAATGGCAAAAACTCAGCTCAGATTTTAAGCTCTGAGATCCCTTGTTATTTTGGTCAGTTCTTCCACACCTAATTCACAAATGGCACTGAGCTGGTGCATTCTCTGCAGTGAGCTCCTTTCTGTAAAGAGACTAGAGGCATCTCTAGGGCACTAGGTACTCAAAGATTTTTAAAGGAAACAGTTGTATTTCTCTAGGTTGTTGAGGAAATTTGTCTTGTGCAAAAGCAAACTATCTACTTACCTCAGATTCATCTTTTACTTGAGGCTTGATTTGTTTTAGAGATGGACAAATATGTTCACGGTTGCAATTCTAGTGGACAAAAGACTGAAGACAACCTTTTAATGTACATATCACCAGCGTGCTTTTTTTTTAAAAAAAACTGCATTGTAAACTGTACAGAATGTGAGGAAATGGCACCTTTCCTTGTGTGTGCAGCAACTGGACTCTTTTCAAGAAAATATCTTTAAAATTATGTGGGTCTTTATTCGTCCAAATACAGCAACTGCTTGATGCTATGCTCTTGATCAGTATGTATCTGTGACATGACTGTTTTTGGTAGATGCTCTGTAGTTTGAATTTTGTACTGCAATCTTAAAGTACTTGGAGCCTTTTTGTAAGAAAGCTTACTAGAATGGTAGAAAGACCTGGAATGTTGAATGCCTTTGAATGTTTGACAGTAGTTTGATAAAAGTGAGTTAAAGCATCCCTTCTGGTCTTCTCTTCTGGACTCTGCATAGTTTCAGGCTGGGAAATGAATCAGTCTGGCCTTGTTACATGTTCCCAGAAATCTTTGCTAAGAAATAGATGACTTCAGTTTGAACTAACTTATGCCCCTTGTAACTCGCTTCTATTTTTGTCCAAGTTGGAAAATGATCAGAATTGCTGCTGCCAGACAGAGCAGGAACTTCACTCACAGACTGTGGGCCTATCACAATGGGCCTATGCTATTAGAGAAAAAAAATCTAGGAAATTCCAACTAAGATTTGTTTTAAAGTTGTTGTTTTTAACTCCTGATTTCAGGTATTTTCTTAGTTTTGATTCCTGCCTGCCCCAGCAGCCTTGTCTGAGCTCTACGTGCATGTGTTTTACAGTACAGTCTTGCAGGTCTGCACAGCTATTTCATCAGGTGTCTGAGCCATTAAAGCATTGCACAGGTTTGTAATCCAGTCATAAACGAAAAGGTGACCTACCTATTTCTGCACAATCATTACTTACCTCCACTTTGTGTCCTTTTGTTCTTCTCTACCTTCTGTCCTTTCATCCATCTCCTCTTGCTCTGAACCTGTTCTACTCTAAGGCCAGGCATGTCTCAGCATTGACCTTAAGACCATGTCCAAATCTACAAAAGCGTATTTAATTTTGTTATTAGCAAAGGCAAATGTCGGATGCTTTCCTGAACCAGGAAGACTGGCACTGTACAAAGCCCAACAAAAAAAAAAAAAAAAAAAANNNAAAAAAAAAAAAAAAAAAAAAGAGAGAGCAAATTGCTGTCTGCCAAGAGAAAACTGGCTTCTAGTGATCAATGACCACTTGAACTAGGTAGTAATGGTAAAATTTCTAACTGTGATTTTTGCCACAACTGCTTTGCAGCAATGAAAGAGCCTCAAGGGAAATGGTTACATGGTCATCCCTAAAGTGTTTTACTCCACTTTTATACTGCTGGCTTCAACAAAATTACCTGGCTTGGTCCTGTCAGTCAGCAGATGCTTCAGGGGTCCTTCTTTAAGGTAAGTAGAGTGGGACTCACTCCTGAAGACTTCAACAGCTATGCTTTTAAAAAATAAAAAATAAAAGTTTCTTTGAGCAAATTGTCACAATTAACTTTGTTCTAAACAAGGAGGAAAAAAAGACATGGAAAACCCTTTCTTGTCTTACCTGGTCTTTTTTCTAGTACATGGACTAAGACCATGAGCCAGGGCTTCTCATGCTGCTGCCAGGATTGCTGCCTTTTCCCAGAATTTCATTCTCCTTGGCTGTGGGTTTTGTTTGTGTATTTTTGTTGGGGGGCCCAAGCTAGGTAGCAGGTCTGGTCCAACTGTGGTTCAGAGGTGCTGAAACTCCAGCAAGAGGTTTATTTTCTGAGAATTAGTGCTATTCAAAACCAAGTGGGCATGTGATCCTGGCACCCCAGACAAAGCTTCAGTGGGATTTGGGTCCCTGCTTGCCTTGTCATTCCCTGTCCTCCATGAAGCACCTAGGTGTCCCTTACACATTGAATTAAAATAAAGCAAGTGTAATGCAGCACTTGTGCAACTCGAGGTAGCCCTGCCTGTTTTTGGTGGTTGATGCCTTTTTTGCCTCTCATTCTGCTGAGCCTAAGGCTGGCTCTGGGACCTACAGCCCTGTCCAAGGTAGCCTCTTGCTTGTGAGGCACAAACCAGCTGTTGGCAAAGGGACAGACAGGAAGAGGTTGCAATTGCAATGGAAATGGGCCAGAGTCAGGAGTGTTTGGAGAAAATGGAGCCCTATTTGACCTTGCCCTGATTTTGTTTGTTCCAGTTCTAGCAAGTGAAGACTGAGCTGATGGGTGCATTTACTGCAGAAGAGAAGGTGGGAGGTGAATCTGTCGGTGGGCTGCAAAGGGCTGCTGCACTCTGCAAGCGGTGATTTCTGCCTGTAACTTTCCATGCCAAACGCCACGGGGTTTCTCTGTCTCACCTGCCGCTACCTTTTGCTCCAGGTGACAGACTGTCCTCCCAAGCACCTGTTTGCACTGCACAAAACGTCACCTCTGAGAACAATAAACAAATGAACAACCCCCCTGCGGCAGCCCTGGCCAAATTTTGCTGTTTCTTGCAAGTTTTCCTGGGCACCTTTTATCCCCAGATGCTCACTGATAAGGTGGTCTGGAAGCACTGTGTTCTTGACAGAAATCAGGGCTCCCTAGTGGTACTGTGGCTAAGAAAGGGCTCCCAGGGCCTCTATTTGCGGGGCAGAAGCAAGGGCAAGACAAGACACTTCACTGCAAGGATTGCATGGATTAAAAAATAATGTGTTTTCAACAATGTGAAAATTGAACATCAGGAGAATCAAAGGAAACAAGTGATACTTGGGACAGAGCTGGGCTCCCCAGTGCTTCCATATCTCTCCTTTCTTCCAGTCCCTGTTTTCTCATTTCACCAGATCCCCCTGAACCTGAGCCCACGAGACGGGTGTTTCAACCATGTTAGGACCCAGGTTTGATCTTTGGCTGGTTCAGAGATTAGTCCAAAACTACTATTATTAATCAAATTGGCTTCCAGTGACCCAACCATTGACAATATTGTCCGCAGGAGGAAAACAAGAAAAAATGAATGCTTTCAGACAAATCCCCCGATGACATTAAGTAGCTTAAGCACAAAGCCAGCTTAGCAGCCTGTGCCAAGGCTGCTAAGCATCTTTCCAAATGCTGTTTCCTACCTCCAGGGCCATTGTGCACCTTGTCAAGGACTCTGGAAGCCTGTTTTCAACTGAAGATCATCGCTGGGGCAGAAGTTTTCCTCTGAGGAACAGGGTAAGTGATTTTTCTTGCAGTCTCTCCCCAGCTAGAGCACTGGGCTGCTCACCAGCCCAGGCACTCAGCACTTACATCTGTGGGCCAGGAATAATCTGGCCAGCTTTACAGCTTAAGGAAGCAAAGCTGGTTTCTGGTGTTTCCAGGTTTCTCAACACCCACCTTCAACATTTCCATTTTCTTGTGTATAGAACAAGTTACATAATAGAAAACACACCTTCTCCTTCACGGTGGCTGTAGCTCTGCAGCCTGAAGCAGGTAGCAGAGGACACGGCACTGGGTTTGAGAAAATTGCCTCTGCTTTATGGCTTGGAGGAGGCAGAGCCCTCCCAGAAGCCACAAACGGAGGAGAAGGAGGAACAAGGGGCACTGGCATCTTCCCTAAAGTAAATACACCCAAGCTGGGAAGGGAAGGGGAGGCCACGCGATGACTGCCGGCGCCAAAGGAGGAGCCCAGCTCACCGCTCCGTGTATAAAGGAGATGCCAGCACGTGAGGCTCCAAATCGCTTGGTGAGAACTGAAGGCGACAGAAGGAGCTGCTGCCACCATGAAGCTGGCAACTGTCTTCCTGCTGGTCGCCCTCGTGTCCTATGGCTGCTCTCGTGAGTACGATTCCCATACGCCACAACCTCTGGCCAACCCATGAGACACTTCAGACTTCAAATATGAAGCCCTCCTTGGCCCGCGTGGCATGAGGGGTCTTGCAGAGTTTTGTCTGTTCAGGGGTTGAGCGACAACCGACGTGCAGGTGGGATGGGTGCCACGGTCAGGTAATCCTCAATGGTTAAATCACCCTAGGGAATGGCAGTTTGCTCACTTTTAGTTAGCAGCCTTTGTAGACACCCTCATTTATGTCTTGGAGCAAAAGGCAGGGAGTCACTGGAGTGCAGAGGCAACCACACGCAGGGGGTATAAGTAACATCAGTGCCAAGGTGGACCCACAGCGAGAGGCCCAGGGTGCATGGCCACAGAGGGCAGATGTGGCTGAGCTGTGGATTTTCAAGCCTCCCAGTTACCACATCTGTCCCTGTAGGCTTTACTTACATCTGGATGCTCATTTTCTTATTTCCACCCTCCTGAAAAAATACAGACCCCAAAATATCAGGTTTGGAGAAACAGCCCTTGAGAGCTGCGCTGCAAGCTGTGATTGTCAGCCCTTCACACCTCTTTCCGTTTTTTTTCTCTTTCCAGCATCTGCTGCTTGTGAAGTTCTGAAAAACTTCATGCAGAAGCTTTTCTTCTCCTCTGAAATTCAGTACCTGGAGTTCATCAGTCACTTCTCACCTACCCTCCCTCTAGTAAGAAGAGCTGCTCTTGACCTCAAGGACTGCGCAGAAAGTCTCACCCCAGATATGAAGCAGGCGATACTCGCAGTGACGGTAATTGCAGCCTTTTTGTTTGTGTTTTTGCACTTTTTTCACTCCGGAAGAGAAATTAGAAGCTTTCACAAAGCATTGCACACTTCCCTTCCGCCAGCAGTGTGGGACAGTGTCCCCTTCCTTGCCTTGCAACAACCCTCGTTTTCCAAGAAGAAAGGGTGAGGTTTGTTCCCAACGGGATAAAAGAGGTGGTGTCAGTGCCTCCCCTCCCTGCTCTGCCTACACGTCCTCCGCATGGAGGAAGGTGCTGGGAGCTGATCAGGGAAATGCATCTCCCACCTGGGAGGATGAGGCAGAGAGTTCTAGCACAAAGGTTAAAGCTCAGCAGCAGTAACTCGTTGTGAGAGGAGCAAGTAATTTGTCTTTCCTGCAGTCAGCTGTCTAAGTGTCTACACTGCTCCACAATCTGCTGTTTTCAGCTGAGCTTTCCCCCTGCCTTCTTGTCCCTGGGGTCACCTCCCTATTCACGGCTTTTGCTCTTTCACAGGGAAATCTAATAGAACACTGTGAAAACTAAGAATAGTCCCAGGACCTCATGATGACTCCAGCGGCTGCCTGATCCCACATGATCCATTTTCACTTTCTTTTTGGCCACGAACTTTCATCCTCTTCCTGAATAGACACTTGTGTTATCTAGAATCTGCAACCTTCTTTTCACATCCCTTACCAGCTTCCTTGATCCAATAAAGTAAGAGCAATTAATATCTTTGTGAAGTTTTTTTTTTCTTTTCCTTAATCTGACAGCTGGCTCAAACCCATCCTAACCAGCTGCCTAAGCTGTGTGAGACATCTCTGTTCTCACGTCCACAGCAACGAGGTGAAAAAGCACAACATCACTGCAGCTGCTGCTCCGTTTTACTAAATTATGGGCAATTAAGGGAACCCATGAGTCACTCCTCAGGAGAAACCCCAAGGCTTATTGAAAGGGCAAACCAAACTGCTGGGTGCTTTCTTAAGTTATGTGGAGCACAGGAGAATGCGGTTGGTACCATTAAGAGAGTGAATTACTTACGTGCAGAGCAAGAACATACTCAAAGGGAGAAATCCAAATCCATGCGGATGGAGCACAGAGCCTTCGTTCCGGGCGCTGGTGTGAGCCTGTAATGGGAAGGGGGAGATGGCTTGTCACCGTTCCAGAAGGCGGATAATAGCAGGATGTGTCCCTGATGAAAGGATGTCCTGTCCTCTCCTCCCATCCAGCAGAGACCTTGCCAGGCTGCCTGTCACTAATTCAGGCAAATCTGATATTAACTTTGGTCCAAAATACAATTATGCATGTTCTTTGTTTAAAGCCAGAAGGACGTGGAAAAAAAAAACCCAAATCCTTCCAGAGGTCCCTGGGCTACTTCCAGGGGAATTGGCTTGAGGAAGGCAAAAGCCAGGACAACTCAGAGCCAGGACAGCTGGTAGCAAGAGCTCCCTGGCACTTTTCTGGGTGAGTTTGATCCCCAGCTCCAAGTGGGAATGTAGTCTGGGAATGTGACCTGGATGTCCTGGGAATCCCACGGAGCTCTTGTGTCCTTTTTCTCTTGGGGAACCAGAGTGTAACTGGGATGAAGAGCCAAGCTCCGGCTGCCTCTGGGAGCAATGCTGCGAGGGGAGCAAAGGCTGAGGTCCAGTGCGGACCAGGCCCCTTGCTAGGTCCTGTTTATTTAGACAAGAGTCAAAAGTTCAAACCAAAAAAGAAGCTCTGAAAGAAAAATTTCACCCTGCTCTATGGCATCAAGTTCAAATGTGTTCCTCTGCAGTGGGATTACTTGACTTTCCTGTAGCCAGAAGATGTTTAAAAGGAAAAATAACAGTAGGAAAATACTGCTTGCTTGCTTCCTGTCTTTCTCTCCTCCTGCCTTTCCATGAAGGACAAGCAAGTGGTTAGTAAGATCTCCTGTATGGCCCTTTGATCTCTCCTGCAGCCCTGCCAGACCCAGCCTGCTGCCGGGCTCTGCCTGCTAAAACCCCCGGCCTGGCCCCTCACTAACAGGAATCATTTCCAAGCAACTAAGAAAATAAAAATCTTCTCCCCTTGCCCGAAGCCCTCAGCTTCCTAACTTTACGTTGCAGAATAAAGTGAAGCAAACAGAGCCAGCAGGGAGAGGAAGGAAGGGCCCCAAAGCAGCCTTCACGCAGCTCTTGTGAACCAGACATCTACTCAAGGACAGTAACAGAGCAGCAGCAGAGACAACGTGAGATTTCCAGCTCCCTGCTAAAAAGCAGAAGTAGGAACCAAAGAGCAAATGAGGACATAAAGATAGTCAGGGCCATGGGACAAATCCAGAAGACCTGTGCAGCTCACGTGCAGCCCAGGACCCAAGTAGTATAGCCAAAAACAAGCATTTAATTCAAGTGCTGCTGGGTTTAGATGGAATATGCAAAGCCCTATGAGTACGTTCTCGGAGACTGAACATGCTTTTCTTGCACTTGACAGCACTGCATATAAATGATAACAAAAAAAATAGTTCTCATGTATGTATCTAGAAGCTTCAGAGAAGAAGGATGGACAAGCAATGGAAATTAACTGCAGTGTCAAAATAAACAAGTAATAGAGTGTTTCAAGTCCAGCTCTGACTATACTGTTGCCTTTTTAAAGGGACTGATTTGATGGCAACCCCTTTGAGGATACCAGTTTGCAAGGACAGCGAGTGCAACACTGAGCTAGACAGTGCAGGGTGGAGGTCTTGGCTGTTTTAAGAACAGGATGATAAATTTCTACCCGGGAGCTGCTAAGTAGCTTAGAAGCAAATCCAAGTTTTTGACTCTTTACAAAACAACCCAAGCTCTCTTTGGAGCTGTGGCTTGGAGGGCTTCCTTCAGGTTCAGTGGATAAGAGTGTTAGCTGTGCAAATATTTGATGTCTTTATTAGTTCCCCCTCTCCCTAGGGCACAATAATGCTAAGTTTTCCACTACTGGAAGGCAGGGGAAAGGTTTCAGTTGTTGCAATGGTGCACTGTGGCCTCTGAAAAGCAGAGCTTGCATGGGTGCTAGCTGAATCCTCAAAAAAAAAAAAAAGGATTTCATGGATGCAACTTACTGGGAATGCCATGGAGCTGATCATGCCTCTCTGATCTCCTTCCTGATGCACCTTCAGGCTCTAAGAGGGTCATGATGTGCCAGGAACAACCCCAGCCCTGCGAAGAAGAGCAAGGGAGAGCAGAAATGAGCTAAAGAGCCCAGCAGTCTTCCCCCAGTGGCAACTAGCAGAACCAGGCAGCTAACTCAAAGCCTGGTCACCTGTGCTGAAGGCAGCTTCAGGTGCCCAGTCATTCTTTACTTCCCACCTGAAGCTTTGGGTTCCCCTGTCTCAGTCTCAGGCAGTGGTGCTGGTTTATTCCTGCACACAGCAGCAGCACGGCTTGCCCTGCTGCCAGCTCCGAGCTTCCGGAGACAAGTTCTCCATGTCTCCACAGCAAAGCTGCCCGCTTGCCTGGAAAATGGCTAAAATGCTACAGAGGAGTGTTTCCAGCTATTGATGATGTTCTTCCTTAATTGAGGGTTTGCGTCCATGCATCCGCTTGCTTTTTTGTAATTATTATTTTTGCATGGCTGCTGATCATGATGCTCAAAAAGACACGTTCGCTGCAGACGCTCTGGCAGGTGGAATTACAAAAGCCCAACGAGGAACACAACGGACCATTAATTAGAGGAGCAAAGCGGCAGTGAAGGGAACCAACACCTCCAGCAACATGGTTCGGCACCGTTTACTGGCGGCCAGCTTTGGAGCTGGGAGAACAGAGCGATCCTGCCCGGCATGCCGGGTTCCAAGGGCGTACGCGCCGCGCGGAAGGTCAGCGGGAGCCCTCGCCAGCGGAGCGTGGCATTCGCTCTCCTGAGCCCCGCGAGGGCAATTAATGGGAGCGGAGGCCACCTGCCCTCTTCATGTGCCCCCTTCCTAAACAATCCTGGCCTGTGTCCAGCCGCTGTGAGACTGCGTGACCTGCTGGGGCCATCCCCACAGCACTGCGTAAGCGCCCACATATATATACACATACATATATATATATATACACACGTATCCTAGGGCTCTGCACCCAGCTCTGAGGGAAGCTCACTGCATCGCACAGGCACCATATGGCAAATGGCTCTCTCCACCATGAAGCTGACTCTTATTCTGCTCATCACCATTGCGCTTTGCAGCTCCCCTGGTAAGTTTTAGCACTTTTTTTAAAAAAGGGGGGAACTTGGGGAGATATATATACATATATTATATATATATTTAAGGATAACCCATAGCTACATCCCTATAACACCTCTGCAGTTCCCACTGAAGACACTGCAGATACAACGGGGAAGTTCAGGTGCCTGCCCTCAAGAAACACGAATCACAGCACCTTGTTCAGGGCTGCCGAGCTTTGTTCACGCAGGCACTTAGTTCGTCTGACCAGATCCGGACACTGCAAGGGCAGCGAGATGATGAGAGCGGGAACGTTTCCCATCTCATCTAAAATGCTGACACTTGCAGAGATGGGAGGGAAAAACGTAGCTCCTGACGGCTGCGGACACCATGAGTGATGAACAAATACATGCACAGAAGTGACAGAAGGGAGCTGGGAGGTTTGTGATGTCTGAATAGAAAAGAGGAAACAACCTAAAGGAGGAAAGGTATATGGAGGAAGGAAAAAAAAAAAAAAAAACATGAAGGCAGAGAAGCAGCTGCATAGAGAGAGAGAGAAGATAACAGGGCTAGAGATTAGGCACCTAAAGGGTCATGGGTGGGCTGTGTGGTACCGGTGCCACAGGGCAGCTCTCACACTTACTCTTGTAAAAGCGTGAAAAACCACCACACTGAGCCCGTGTTCTGCAAAAATAAAAGCAAATTCACATTTTGTTATTGCCAGGGAGGGAGTGCAAGGGTAGGGCTTGCTGCTTACAAAGAACCCCCCAAAAGGCTGGTGCGTGGCTCTGTGTTTGGCTCTGCAGGAGCCTCCTCGTCTCCCAGGCTGGTGCCCGGCTTCCTGCAGACCCTTCTCGAGGGCACCCCCGAGGAGCTGCACTCCGGGCCCATCTCCCGCTACAACGTCGACGACCCGACTAAAGCTGCCCTCAGCGCGCTGAAGAAATGCATCGACGGGCTTCCTCCCGAGCACGTAAAGGCCCTCGCCAACCTCCTGGTAATTGACTCCCGTTACCGCGATCAAATGACTAGAACTGTGCGCCCTGTGCCAGGTTCTGGACACGGAGCACCCGGATAGTGTCAGTGAAGCATCCCTTGGGCCCAGCGTAGGCATGGGGTGAGTCTGCTGGGGAGCTGGGGCAACAGGAGGGGGAGCAGAGGTCCCTTAACGGGACTGACCTGCCACGCAGACAGCAGCTCTGCAGAGGGAGGCAGCAGCTGCTCCATGCAGGTGGCTTATTGGGAAGGAAGCCAAGGCTGCAAAGAAAACCTGTAGGCAGCAGCAGGGGAGCCTCGGGTGTCCGTGACCCGCTTGCCCTTTGCCAGCGTTTGCCAGGGATTCACAATCCGTGCCGGCCTTGTGAGCACCTGCAGGTGTGGGGCCACCCTAAGCCTTCGTCCTCACCTACGTTTCGCCTGAGATTCCTGGCTCGTAGCTCCCGTGTCCCGGGCACATTTGGCTCCTGCAGTTCCTCCTGGCATAACCACCATGTGTGTTTTTCTAAACAAGACTGATGAGGCACAGGTGCCAGTGTCTCTTTTGGAAATGTCACACTTAAAGCATCAGGAACGCAACACACGGCCAGATGGAAATCTCCTAAAGTTGTTGCCAAAGACAAAATACCATCGACCTAAAGGATCCCTTTACTACATGAATCTCCAGGATTCGTTTTAGGAAGATTTTGGCTGCCACTTTCACTGTTTTTCCTTTCTCTTCCAGAAACTCGTGCGGACGGAGGCGTGACGGGCCAGAATACTCCTCAGAGTTGCTGATGATGCTTCCCCCAACCTCCACTTGCTGGTATCCAAGAAGTCTGGCAAAAGCACCACCACAAAACCCTGAGCCACCCAGGACATGGGCAGCTGCTTTCCTGGACTCGATGTACCGAATCCTACAGCCCATCACCTTCCCAGGTACTTCAGACTGAACTTCTCGGGAGGCCAAATCTCTGCTCTAGAGAACAATTCAGATTGAACATGATTCTTGTCACCCATTTTTACAAATAAAGGTTGCTGCTGTGCTCTTTATCACTAGGACCAAATGGCCTTTGTTCTGATAAGGTCACCAACACTATTCCAGTGCTTCATCTCCCCCACGCCCACATTCATAGGTCCCCAGTCTAACTCTCAATGACCCAAGGGAAATAAGCCCTCGGTCACAGCACCTTTCCCAAGTGCCGACCACCTTTGTAATAAATGTAGCAGCAAATGGTACCAAACCTAAGCACTGAGACAGGTGGAGCCACCCAACTGCACATTTCTGCTAGTCTGGCCTAATTATTTTTCGAAAGACCTGCCCTGAACACAGGAGCTGCCTAACAGCAGATTAGAAAACCAAGAACTAGCATTACATTTAAGTGTATTGCCCATATGGACTGTGGCTATTACTGTTGCTACTAGCAGAAATAGATTAAGGTCAGCAAGTTCAGCAGCTCAGAGAAAGCACAAGAGTCCACATACTTCATTGCAGAAGAATTGATAAAATAAGACTAAGAGCAAGTACATCCTAATAGCATAACTGAACATAATGTTGTGTTCCAGAAATGTGAGATATGTTTCTTGCTGTTTGATTCAAAATAAGAAAAGGTGAGACCCTTTCTAATCCCAAGTGAATCATCATCTCCGTGGTGCTCAGCAATGGGGTGAGAGGCAACGGGTCTGAACTGAAACACAAGCAGCTCTGCCTGAATATTAGAGTCTGTTTCTTCTTTACTGAGTGGTGGTTGAACGCTGGCTGCCCAGAGAGCCTGTGGAGTGTCTGTCCTTGGAAATAACAACCAACTGGACACGTAGCTCTAGGTGCTGCTCTGGGTGACCCTTCTGGATCAGATGCTAAGACCAGATGGTTTCCAGAGGTCCCTGCTAACCTCAACTATTCTGCAATTCCATGAGTCACATTTGATTTCTCTTTTTCAGATTTCTCTGAAACAAAACTAAAAATGTAAGTGGGAAGAGTTTAGTGGAAAGAAAAAGGTACAAGATGTATTTGCAAAAGCACTGAAGCGACATAAGAATCCGGTCACACAGGACTGGTGTCCACGGGGTTGATGCCATACGTGCACACGCTCTGTGGACTCCATCAGCTCCATCTGCCTACTCCCTCCTTATCACTTGATGGATGATATTTCCATTGGGAGGGGATAATTTTGCCACCATTGTCACTGACCAAATGCACGTTTAGATACAGGACAATGAGCAGTACAGGACAATGATCCAGTAGTCTGGATCTGAACAGAAGGTGCTTTACAGATCTTCCTTTCTTAACCCGAAACCAAGAGATACTCAGCAATTCTCACACATGCCCACAGAGCAAGAATGAAACGTGTAAAGGACAGCCACATGAGCAATGAACCCTGAGGGATCGGGATATCTTGGTTTATTTTTTCCATCTGCCATGGAAATCGTCCACGTCCCAATGCACATGTGCCTCCATTCCCCTAGAGAAACTGTGAGCATGTTTAGGAGAGGTCGTCTCCTCGTGATTATGAACCCTGAGCAGCACATTATCAACTCCGAGAGGAGGATTCTAAATACTCCCAGCCTACAAGTAGCAGGATTTTTTTAAAAGCCCCTCAAGCATCTGCTTCACACAACCAAAGGAAAATCAGCAAGAAATTTAATCCAGACCAAACATTCAAAAGAGAATTTAAAACCACTAGAGCTTAGAAGTGCATGCTAATGATTCCCTGTCAGTCAGAATCAGCCTTTAAAAAAAAAAAGCCATCCTTGACATTTAGATCTTTTCATGGAAAGAACAACAAATACTCCAATATCTAATGAGCATAAGCCAAATCCGGATTACTGCTGCTGGCCAGGGAAATGTTTGCATTCTGAAATCTATCCACACAAAGACCCTTTGGAGGATTTAGACGTTTTACAGTTTCTTTTTTTATTATTATTATTTTTAATGATAATATCAGCACTGTTGGCAGGACAGAATTAGGCAAGCAGGCAAACAAAAAGTGGGCAAACACAGCTGAGCCCATGATCAACAGCAGCGTTGGCAAAATACTTTTGTCCCAGAAAAGGGTTGACTTTTTTTCTCTTTCCAGACCATTCTGCCCATCTCCCCCTCAAACGGTCTAACATTATCAGACACAGCCACAAATTCATCCCTTGATTCCTTCTGTGTAGACATATGGATGGGAAGGAGTTCTCCCATCTCCGAGGTGAGCACCCCAACAAACTTTGGGCAAGCGGGAAGCAGGAAGGCTGCAAAGGGAGAGGGTGCCCGCGAGGCAGCCAGGATCCCTGCAACACCAGCCAAACTGGCCACGGACAGGTAGAAGCAAAGGGCAGACCCTCATTTTATGACTATTTCCTTAGGCTATTTTTGTGCTTGCAGCGATGTGCTCCGTTTGTGTGTTCCCGCACTAGCTGCAGGGTTTCTCATGGCAAAGGAGCCCGGCTGCTCCTCGGGGAGGATGTTGGCACCTTCCCCCGCGTCCTGCCCTCCAGGATCCGACGCTAACGACGCAACGCGCTCGGTCGTGCACACGGGTGGGAGGGGAAGCAGCCCCGGGGCCCATGATATATAGGAGAGCTCCGCTACGCATGGCTCGAAAGCTGTTCCAATTTGTCTTCCAGGTGGGAATTGGAGCGGACATCTCCGGGATGAGGCCGGCACTGCTGCTGCTGCTGGTCAGCCTGGCGGCTTTCTGCCACTCAGGTAAGTGCTGCTGCCTCTAACCCACCCTTTCGCCAACAACTCTGCACAGTCCTTCCAGACTCAACCACAGTGATTTCTGACCCAAACACCATGCTTTCCCATTCTTCTCCATTTTCTCTTGTCTCTACCCTATGTGCACCCGTTGAACCTTTAGGAGCTTCAAAGCTACAGCTTTTGACTGCAGGAAGGTGGTCGGATGCATCGCAGCTCTGGTCAGGATGAACTGCAATGGAAACATGAACTTAGCAACTAGAATTTTTAAGGAGTGCTTTAGTGAATTGAGGGGGCTGCAAAAGCATATTTAATATCAGAAAGTTCTCTCCTAAGTAATGGAGGGGGAAAAAAAAAGGAGATTTTTCAGTTCAACTCTATAAATTAAAAATAAAAGCAAGACATTGGAGCATTCTGTGGAATGAGCCCCTCCTTCTCAGACCCTTTTCCAATTAAGAATGTTATGCCACTCAAACGAAAGCACTATTTTAAAATGCAGCTGCAAGTGACCAGCACCCCTTCTGGGTGACAACTAGATCTCAGAAATACAGAGCAAGACACGCAGTGACTTTCAAAATAAAGCATTCTTATATAAGGTAGCAGGTGCATTCCGCTTTCAAGCTACTTGCCATGCCTGCCCATAACCCCATCACTTCTCCCCTAAATACAGAGATCCATTTTAAATCAAGAGCACAAAAAAAGAATCTTCCCAGGAAATTCCACAGCCTAGACAACCTTAGAATTAACTGTGCAGGGACGCCACTGATGAGGATTTCAGACAAGCTCGAGAACTCCAGTTGTCCTCGCTATGAGGCCAGCCCAATTGCTGTAAATCCTCGACCTGTAGAATTAAGTTACAATAAGTATTTTGATTTTATTGATGGTATAGTTTGCTTCATCGCAACGTCACCCAGCAGCCTGGATCTTTTCTGCTTTTATTCCAGAGAAAACTTGGCTTTGTCCTGCGATCAGGAATGCGGCCAGCAAGTTTCTCTATGGGTCCGTGGAGGAGTACGTGGAGGCCTTGGCTCCGTACACCACGGAGCCCATCATGGCAGTGGCGGAGCGGCAGCTAAAGCAGTGCACGGAGCGCTTGGTCCAGGACGAGCAAGCTCTTGCCCTTTTAGTGGTAAGTTCTTCTCGCACTCAAGGGCTTAAACTGGGTTCAAAACAGGAGGACGGCAGGTGAAAGGAGCTGCAAGTGGCTCAAGCTGACCCTGGTTGCATAAGGACCTCTATGTTGCAGAGGAAAGGTTCATAAATATAAGACTTTAAACACCTTGACAAGTGTCAGCCAAATGTGGGAGCAATGGAGAAGCTTTGAATACAATAGGACTAATATAAAAACATTGTTCATATTTTTGTTCTTCCTGTAAACTTTGTTCTAAATCTTTTGTTTCAGAATCAGTTGCTTAGGGAATGCTAAAGGCACCATGATTCTCGGGATCCCCTATCCTTAAGGAGCCAGGAGGACATTAAACATGAACTGCCACCTGCCGACAGCATGGAACTACTTGCTGAATATCTTCATTTTCTTCTTCTCTTCGATTAGTGGCCAAGCACTACGAATTATCTCCTACCCGCTATGATGTTTTCCTGCTGCTTCCACTTTCTGCTTCAATAAACTAACTGCAATTCAGTGTCATGTTCTTTTTAGGTTGAAGACAGTTTTTGCTTTCAGAAGTGATGTAGCCAAATCATTTCAGAAATGCTGTAGTCAAAGGGGAATTTTGAATACGAGGCAATCTGAATATGAGGAAAAAACTTCTTTCATGTGAGGGTGACAGAGCAATGGAACAGGCTGCCCAGAGAGATAGTGGGGTCTCCTTCTCTGGAGATCTTCAAAAGAGGCCTGGACACAATCCCATGCTGGGGGCCCTACGTGAGGCTGCTTGAGCAGCAGGGTTGGATGAGACGCTCTCCAGAGGGGTCTCCCCAACCTCAGCCATTCCATACGTTCTAACGTACATGCAATGTAAGGCTTCAGAGGCTTCAGGTGAGGCTTTGTCCATATGGGAATGCAGGCGGCTCCTCGAGGCTGGTGAGGGCTGTGCTAAGGGGCTCCCCAGCAGGTGTGGAGCACAGCCAGGCTCTAGAACGGCCTGTGTGATGCAAGCATGCGTTTCCGCGGCTATTTCGCGTTCTCCATCACGGAACAGCATCGGAAGCCACTGCCAGCCTCGCCCGGCTTTCGGCCACCCTCCGACCTCGCCGCGGCTGGCGACCGAAAGCAAGGAGAGCGGCGGCAGATGGGGTTATCCCTAGCCAGGTAGGCTCCATGGGATGAGAATGGCAAACTACTTCCGCTGTGTTTTAGGATAAGTCATTGCATACGCTCTATTAGCTATACCCAAGGGGAGTTTCATCACTACATACAAACTGCTCCTCTAATAGTAAATATTTCAGACCGTTCTTTCTTAGTAGCACAAACTTACGCTGTAGCAATTGCCCTCCTCTCTCCCTCTTTCAGGGGCACAAGCAGCTTCCAAGGTGCACAGGGCAGATCAACAGTCAGCCTTTAGGTGCTTCCCTTTCTACTACCCTGGAAGGAAAAACATTATAGAAAAAAGGCAGCCGCATGCACATGTTCAGGAACTGGCCTATAGCAGAATAAGAAAGAACAGCTGCTTTAGGAGGGAGGCACAGGCTGTGCAGGGGAAATGCAAGGTCTTCCAGGGATGCTAGCTCAAACTGAAAAGCTGCCTTTAAGCACCTGCAGATTTTGCAGATCATCAGTATTTTATTACAGGACAGAACTCAATGGATCCAGGACCAGGATGAAATTTTTTAACTGAAGTGCAAAAGGAGAGATAATTAATTTTTTTTTTTTAATCCCATTTCTGACTCTTTTCCTCTTTCCTTAGGCTCTGCAGCCACCTCTCACCATGTATCGAGCCTGGGTGGGAACATGGAAACCCCACCGCCCACGGGGCCCCGTAATGGCCCAGTTCACTGGCCCGGGACCCAAGTACTCAATCCCAGGGACAACAGGTAAAGCGGCTGGAAAGTCACGCAGCGCTTTTAGTCAATTAACGGTAACAGCAGCTAACAAACCCTGTGATTTAATGTTTTCAATGACTCATTACAGCACAGAAAAGATGGCTAAGGATGAGATTAAGCAGATATCCGCCTTGCATGTGAAATGATGCAAAGACATTCCAAGCACGAAGCCCATTTTATATTTTTGTCATCCCTTTCCATTGCTCCGGCCTCATCCTTCTCTTATGTATTTCATGCTATCATTAAAATGTTAAGATGTTGGCTAAATATCACAAAAGTATTTTTAACAACACAGAGTATAAAAGGGGCTTATCCCTGCAGTATTTTATTATTTCTTTGGGACGACCCTTTTCCACTTCATTTACAAAGCTGCCCCTTGCTGCAGCTAGGGAGCTGCTGTTTTCCTATCAGGAAAAGCAACCGAAAGGGCAGCGTTTGCTGGTGATATTCCTGTTCAGGCTCTTGGAATAGCAAAAAAAAAAAAAAAATCTCCATAGTGCTCTTTACATTTGCTTTAAGTTAGCTTAGCAACTGCTTATGGAGTAAAAATAGTTTGTAATGACGGAATTTTTTGCAATTAATTACTGAGTGCCTACATTTTTGTGTCGGATAGGTTCTTTTTTTTATAGCTGCTTTGAACCATGCAGGCAGGAGATACATATTTTTTAAAGATTCTTTAGCAATGCAGTGTCAAAACTGTTCTTGCTGGGAGCCACACTCCTCTGCACCACCAGGCACTGCACAGCTCTCTTCCCTTACACGAGGAGGGAAAAGTCACACACAGAAGATGCTTTAGAGCCCTGTCTATTTGGGGAAAGCTCCTGTAGAGCTGTTTTCAGTAGCACCGACTCGGTGGCTCTTCAGAAAGATGACAAGCCCTAGAGCCCCATAAAGAGAACAGGGCAGAACAACCCAGGTGTGTTTGTGGTGCTGCCGTGCCGAGCTCCACGCACCTCCTCTCTGCAAAGGCACCCCCATTCCCCAGAAGGGGATTTCGGAGCTCAAACTGCTCCGGTTAAAAAGAGCTTAACATATAATTGCACAAAGGTCTCCTTTCATACGTGTTTTCTTCCTAGGTTACCTGAAACATGATCCAACCAAAAGACAGGCCCCTGCCTACTCATTTAGTGGGGCAAAACCTCCTGTGAAAGACGGCTGCTCCCCAGGCCCTTGCTACTATGTGAAACCCTCCATGACCAAGACGGGCAAGTACGTTGCTCCAGGATATGTCATGAGCGGCCGTCCCAAGGTGACCGTGGAGGTCACGCCTGGGCCCGGTGAGTGACAGTTCTCCAGACGTTCATTTGCACAAGGCAAACGGGCCTCCCCTTCGCTCCGGGGCTGCTGGGTACAAAACAACCGCGTGTGAGCCTCTCACGAGCTTTAGATGCTTTCAAACACAAAAAAGAATGAGAACTGGCAATTTAGCAGCTGTTATAAAAAGCACCTCCTAGCAAAACTGCCTGTTGGCCTTGAGAAGCCAGAGCTTCATGGCTTTTGTCCTCTTCTCCCCTGCCCTAGGAGACTATTTCCTGGAGAAGTCGAAGAAACACATCTATAAATGTGCTCCTGCGCACTCCATGTCATTCAGGCACAACATGGCCAGCGTGGAGATCACTCCAGGTAAGCGAACGAGGGCAAATACGCACTCGTAGACTAAGTGTCCTACAGTAAAAACCTGATGTTTGACTTATTATCCAGGCTAATCCAACGTCACTATAACAGGATGCAACCGTTGGTTCATGGCTTTATTTCATTCTGGTCGTTCTGTAATTCCAACGGTATTTTCACCGTTCCTTGGAAGACAGATGCAACTGGAGCTTTTGCATCGTAGCAGGGCTTGCTCTGCAAAGGCAACCAAACACCTTACTAAGCAAACGCCAGTATAAAGGTCATCTGTAAAGAGTTTGTAGCTTAAACGCAGGACAAGAGATGGGCAGGCCATCCCTCCTGCTCCTCTGAGCCTAGATGTTCCCCCTGTCCCCTGAGGATTCACATCCCTCTCTTCCCATCCCTCCCGCAGGCCCCGGCGACTACACAATTCCGAGGGTGATGGGACCGAACACAGCGTACACAACTGCCAGCCCGTGCTATTCCATGAAATGGAGGACTAAATTTGGTCTCTTTGAGGAAGACCTCTATAAAGTGAGCTACACTTTGGCTTTTTTGTTCTGATGATGCAAAGCTCCTTCAGGCTTTGGATTAAGCCTAGTCTTTGTACTTGAATTTGCAACTGGGAGTGGCAATAATGAGTGGAAGAAGAAAAGAATATCCTCAAAGCAGTTACTGAAATGTATTTTAAGCACAAAAGCAAACCTGTTATCACAGATATCCGCTCTGAGCTCATCAGGAACAGGGCTGAGGGCGATATAAACACACAAACAAAATCACTGCCCACGCCGCAACAAATTTGTGAAGGAAGTAGCTGCAGTGCTAAAAGTTATTGTTAGTGCATTCAGAGGAAGGCTCTAAACTCCAGCTGGCCTGCCCTTGCCAAATAACTTACTGAAACATCTAAAATGAATCAAATCTTTGGTCAAAACACCGAGTATGTTTATGCCACAGAGCCTCGGCTGAAATACTGCAGGGTTTTTTTGTTTGCTTGTTTTTGCTGTGCTGCAAACACTCCCATTTCAGGTATCACATGAAACGCTGGCAAAGCTTTGCAGGGAGGCCTGTATGAAACACAGTGTGAATCTGTCAGGAAGAAGGGAATTGGTGTTAATGCAAACTTGTCCTCCACAGAAACAGTTTCTTGAGATAAAATACAGCAAGGTTGTCAGAACTGCAGCGCTAATAAGCATAGCCCATAACCAGTAATACTCTAGCAGGGAGCTATATTGGGTGTGGAAGATTTGGAATACACTACCAACATGCAAAACACTTATATTGATAGTGGATTAAAAAAAAAAAGTGTGTATTATATAAAGCCTATTTGAAACAAAATCCTTTAATTGCAAGCCTTATGTAAGGTCCAGCAGAGATCACAGGTTCCTGGGGCTCTGCTGCTGCACGTTTTAACTCCCATCTCTCTAAGCGACTTTTGCAATCTGGCAGCATCAGGAGGCTCGGTGAACAGATGCAAAATGCCCGAGTCTTCCAGAGATAACAGCTGCTGAAACGTCAAAATATTGAAAGGAAATGTTGAAACCACCTTCTTTTGGGGAAACCAGAGTTGTTGTCCGTATTGCTTACTGTTCCAGCCCCATTCCCTTGTCCAGTTAGATGGACAAGGTCCCAGGAGGGACAAAGGTGCCCTCCTGGGAAACGGGGAGGAACAAAATCCTCCCGGTTTTATCCACCTATTCCCACTGACTCTCTTGCAGACTCCAGGGCCTGCTGCATACCAGAAGACAGAACTGGACGTATATAAAACAAGAGCTCCCAAGTACACTATGAGAAGCCATAATAAACCTATAGGAGATAAAACAGAAAAACCAGGGCCTGCAGACTACTACATAGGAAAGGTAAGGCATGTGGCCATCTTCTCCTTTTCAACAAGCATCCTTTAACCATCACCCCCTCTGCTAGGGCTTTTGAGAACTAACAATATCACAAACTGCAGGATCAGCTTGTTTTAAACAGCTCCAGCTTGCAGGCCTCTTCTTACTGCTTTTTTGAAGGGACAATGATGTTAAATATTAATATTAAACATTAAGTACATTCGCTATGAACTGGAATTCTTAAATTTGGTCACACAAAAAAAAAAGCTCTTCATTACACAACACACCCAAAAGGCTTCCAATAAGTACGTGAGCTCCCCAAAGGCTGTTTCATCACACAACAAGACTAGCAGACACACACACACACACACACACACACACACCTCATGCAACGCATCAGCAACACACCTAGAGGTGAGGCTTATCTGGTACGGCTTGCCTCGAGCTGGAAATCCTCTGGCATTTGAGTAAGTTCTTTTTCTTGAACTTTCCATATCAGCTGTAATTATAATTTTGGTCACTTCTGTGTGGAAAAGAAGATCTTTTGTTTCAGTGTACTTAAAACCTAAGGAACATGTTTTAACTATCCGTAAACTATTTTTCTTTTTTGCTTCACATTACTCCCCCAAAAGAGAAAAAAATGTCAATGCTAATAGCAACTGAGCATTTTATAGCAGAAGGACATTTTTAATGGTCTGCTAATAATGAGGTTTAGATTAAGAGCTTCTGCACTAGACATGGCTGGCTAGAAACTTCATGATGTACATCCGCCAACATACAATAAAAGGCAAAAATTGCACAAATACATTTTCCAATGACAGATGGTCACCACTGAACAAAAATCTGTTCTCCCCAGGCTAGAAAACAGCCTTTAGAAAGAGCAAAACTATGTGTTTTAAGTAAAAATACCTCACTCTCAGTCTACCATTTGTCACTAAAAAGTAACTCCTACTAGATGCACCACTTCCCTGGGTTGTTACCGCGCTTCAGGACAGGTCCAAGACAGCGGTGGCCTTTGCCACTCACCCTTCTTCCTTCACACCTTGCAGGTGACGCTGACCAAGCCAGAAGCCCCTGCGATCAGCTTTGGTATCCGGCATTCCAAGTACACGGCCCCTCTGATCCTGGACACCTGAGCACCTCCATGCAAGGCGCGCTTGGGAACGTCACGCCGCACTTTAACAGAAACGCAAGGATTTAGGACAGCTTCCCTGGGGCTGCAATCGGCCATCTTCAGCCAGTTAACTGCACGCTGCCAAATAACTAAGAGCATACAAAGCCAGAAGGCGCCTGCCCAGGCTACTGCACTGTGTCCTGCTGCTACCAAAGGATTTTTTGCACTTTTGCTTCTACTCGAGTCGAGGCCAGCACTTTCGCGCCCTCATGAAGGAATCTTATCCAGGGACACGGAGGAATGCAAGCGCTTGCACCCGGATCCTACTGACCACAGGAATATCGCTGCAACCCACACGTAAAAAGCCTTTCCATTTCCTACTGGTAAGATAAGCTTAGGGGTTTGTGTTTAGATTTGCAGAGATTTCTTTTTTTTTTTTTATTTTTTTTTTCCCCTAGAATGTTAACGTTAACTTTGGGGGAGGCAAAAAAAAAAAGGTAAGAGTTATTCTTTGTAGGACAGGTCAGTTCAACCACGTTTGGCGACCTGCCTTTAGATGGCACTACAGAACAGTACATAAAAGAACATAGTTTGGAGTGCAATTCAAATTCTTGGTTTACTGTAGCTTTAATAAAACAAAATACCCTCCCCCCACACACACAAATGTTGTTTATGCACCTTAAGCAGTGGGGGAAGAAATAGCCTGTTTTCCCCTATCTGTTTTTCATGCCTCGACCAAACATTGCTATATTACAACTGAAAAAGAGAAGCAAAATCAAAAGCATCACCAACATTAGATACCTCCAGCAGCACATTTTCACCTGCCAGCAAATAAAAAAAAAAAGGCTTAAGACCCAATTCCTTACCTCAGTGCTGCGCTTCATTCTCTGTTTTGATGGCTGTGCCTAAAAGCCACAGGTAAACCCCCAGATTACTTGCATTTATGGAAAAATTAACAAAGCCACTAACAACTGGAATCCTTTCAGTGTGAGAAAAAGCGTTATTCGTATTTCATTTGCAATAACATATTTTTAAATAAAATATGAAACGTGTAACTGCATGCTATGTTGCACAGTAACATTTGTAATGTGGTTCCTTAGCTTACTATAGCTCTGCGATCTTCTTTGACCTGAGAATCAAGATTCAAGTGTCAAAAGGGGAAAAAGAGGCCTCTGGTCGAAATGGGCTTGTACTGAAGCAGCTCGTGCAGTTCTCTTTGCCTTTGTTAGCCCTTTCTTTCATGCAGTGTGCTCAAAGAGGAGCACAACCCTCTACAGAGGAGAGCTGAAACTGACAGCAAATACTGATCAGGAATTCTATTCTAAGCATTTAATTGCCATAAATCTTAAATCCATGATTGTTTCATCACAAGCTACGAAGATCAACATGACCTGCCTCACACCATGAAAAAGCTCTGAAGAAACAGCCTTGCCTGCAACAAAAACCTTAATGAGACATATTAACAGCAGTGAACAAAGAGATCCTTTCTCTGCTTTTCACGCATGCTCTGGGAAAGGCTGTTTGGGGGTATTTCAAAACAGAGTTTTCTAAATCCATAGATCTTCCACTTCCATAGAACATTTAATGATGCGCAAGATTCTCATTTTCCCTAGAGATTTCCTACGCTCCTGCTTTGAAGTTCTGGAGGGTTAAGCAAGGTTAGGCAGTGCTGTAACTGGTTCCTGATATACAATTCCATGCACGTATAGATATTAAGGATGGACTTCATTACATGGTTCCACTTATGCAACTTCTTTGGCGCACTGAAGCGCTCTTCTCAGTAGCCATGGGCATGGCTGCAAGCACTGCGTAAACATGGCAGAGGCATCCGAGTCCTAACGGGCAGAAGGAGCCAGAGACGGGAGCCAGGATCACTACCAGGCTCAGGGAGCAACTGCAAATGCTGCCTTAACCTGCACAGCTCTTCTCAGATGGAAAAGAGCTGGGGGCTGGGGAAATCTCACAGAGCAAATTAAGAGCCTCTCACGTCGCGTATTTATCTCCTTGGTTAGCAGTTAGGTTTTAAAAAGTCGATATATTTGACAAAAACAAAACAAAAACCCCATAAACTTCCTCGGGCACCCCTGTGAGAGATAGCCCATCCTGGGCTAATTAAAATGAGTCATAAAGAAGCTTCTGAGAGGTTCAAGTACTTTTAGTTTCCATCATTCAGTTGAAAACTCCTAAGGTTTTCCCTTCTGCAGGATGCAGGTTTCATGGAAACGCCTGTTTCAAAACAGCAGCAAAAATAAGAGGGTAAGAAGTTGCTCTGTAGTGAGCAAAGCTCCCATCTGCAGCAGTCCCCACAACACTTCGCTGGCATTCCACCTAGGCTGTTACAGTTGCTTGAGAACAGAACAAGAATGAGCCATGACATCTAATGTCAGCACTTCCCTATGGATCCCTGAGGAGATCTGCTAAATGAATCACACTGCAAGGCAGATATTTCCTGGACAAGTATGGTATGGGCAGGTTAACTTCTGAAATATGGCTTGTTTAGATAGATTACTGGAGATATACAAGTCATCTTCTCAAATGACACTGGCAGATCTTGCAGAGCAATGAATGTCCTGCTACTTCTGAGGTAGTGCAGCTTTGGTCAGATCTCTGCACAGTTTCTTATAGATACACGGTTCCACACGATAACATTATAATTGGTTCTGAGGCAGCAGGTTCTGTACAATTTATATATAAGGGAATGATCCAATCTTGTTTTTTAATATTATTAAGTAAGCTCAGGGGAAAAACAACAAACAAAAAAGAAACTTGGCCAAAATATTCTAAAAACAATTTTATTTACAACATAAAAAGCAAACCAAAACCACCACTACCAGACCAGGCTGTTCTAGAAGCCTTTGAGCAGAAGTGATCCACTTCAGAAAAGTCAAAACAGAGCCCAGTGACACAACCATCATTCTTCCAAGTGTAAAAAAAGAGTTTGGAACCGCCACATCTTACCAAAAAAGCACGAACAAGAACCAGAGAAAGTCACTGCTGCCTCCTTGCCTATTCAACTTCATTGCACCTTCTCCCCCAAACTCAAACAAACAAAAAAAGAAGACACACAATCAAATTACAGAAGTACTTTGTTACATATTTGGTGCTTTTTAAGCAAGGAACAGTACAGTCTGCTTAGCTTTAGACCCAGCTTAGTCCAGGCAAGAGGGAATTCCTAAAGACACAACAGCAAGGACAAATAAAACACATAAGGATTGATGAGTGATGACCTGTTAGACAGATGGACTGTGAAAGAGGAGAAAAACTTTAGTCCTGGTGAGGTAGTTGCTACAGGAGGATAAGGGAACAAAATAAGCGAAGAGTTGCAACAAAGAAAAGCAGAACACATCAGCACTTGGTACAGAAACTAGACTATGAAATGCACAGCTGCTTTGGACAGGAAAAGGTTTATGCAATAGGTAGTGAGGGTTTTCTCCCCAAAGAGGCTTTGTTTCTTTGTTGCTTCATTCAACAGGCACAGTGTTTTTTGGAAGTTACAGATCTTTTCTTCTGATTAGAGGCAGACTTAGATCAGATACGGAAGAAGAAACACAGAGCAGTGACATGAGTAAAGAGACTGATCAGCCCAACATATGGAAAGGGGAAAGAGAAGTCCTTTCCAAGTCCCTAGAAGCCGCTCTACTCTTGATCATCTGAGACCGAGAGCTAAATCCAGTGCCTCAGGAGAGGAGGCCGATGTAGCATCTTCACAGGGAATGATTGCTTTATAAACACAACACGTATGGATGTACTTTGCCACACATCTCACACAGACATCGCAGAATCCCAGCAGCACTGGACAGCAAGTTAGAGTTTCTTTGGTTACCATCTACTAAAAAAAAAAAAAAAAAATCTGTCAACTCTCAGATCAAGTCTGTCTCTGTCTTCCAACCACTAACTCAACAAGATGGACTTTAGGACTCGCCCACAAGCTCTATTTTTAACTGCACAATGTCTTTCCAAAGCACTGTAGTACAGGGATATGGTAATAAGTATAATGAACTGTATGATGGCTGAAGCAAGCAGTCTTGAAAAGGGGACATTGATTATTTATATTTAAAAGAGTTTAGGGGAGTGTGTTTTCAAGTGTGTGGGAAGATACTATACATGTGCAAATAATGGCAACTTAGGGACTTTGGCCCTTCTTTTCCTGCAGTGTCCACTCAGCTTCACCTAGAAAGATAATAAATAAAGCCAAGCTATCACTCAACATCTTGCTCCTCTGCAGCAATTATAGTGTACCGGGATCCAGATCTAGTGCTGATTTAATTTCAAAGCTGTACAAATTTAATTCCAACCCAATAACATCTAGGTTATTAACATGCCTCCAAGTCAAAGTGAAACTAAGACTGTGTATGAGCCAAGTGGCTCAGCCGTAATACAAGTCCCAAGTTCATACCTCCAGATCTCATAAATCAGCAATCCTAAAATGAGCAGCGTCTGGACTTCTGCTTGCTAAACTTTTGCGCACCGAGTCTCTGGACTTTGTCTGACACAACTCTTTCCAAGTTTAGTAATATCAGTAACACAGCCAACAAAAAGGTGCCCATTGAAAATAGGCTGAAGGACATAGACAACAAGGCAAGAGATGAAAGTTTAGGCATTAACAACATCAAAGTCATTTTACAGGTGAAAGTCAGTGTAGAATGAAACATAATCGTTTTACAAAGATACGTCCAAGACCAGCCCGATCACTGACAGTGAGCTGGGGAACAGAAAAGTTATTTGGACTGCTTGGAATGTCTCAAAGACTCCACAACAGGGCAGAATGAAAAAGGCTTTCAATAAGTCCATCAAACAACACATGATATTTGGTCTGTAACATTTCTGACACGACAACCATGCTCAAGTCCCTGATTTTGACACAAGATAGTAGAGGATGAAGAAGACAACGATCAGTCCTGCAGAAACGTAACAGAGCAACTTGCGATTATCCCTCCCCGATCGGGCCATGGTGGAGAACCGCTTCACACTGCCGGTCAGCAGGCCAGTCACACTCATAAAATCTGAATCCTAAAGAAGAAAGAAAGGTAAAATGGAGACATGATTCCTTAAGAACTCCTCTGAGTGATTAAAAGGCATCTGAATAGGCAGCAGCACAGTAATGGCCTATCTCTCCTCAGCCACAATCAAGCCTCTCTCAGCAAGTTCTTCCACTCCTGTGCTCAGACTCCAGCAACATCACCAGTTCTGCAGTGCTCAAAGTGGTCTGCTATAAAATCATCTCTTACTGCACTGTTTAATTGAGCCTCTGCCTCTTGTTTGGCCTGAAACAGCTTGTTAGTGGTAACTCTACAATTGAACACTTGAAGGAAAAGCCTCTCCATGAAGCTAAAGTCTATTTGTTGCATGCTGGGACAAGCTGAGAATTACAGAAAAAGGTGCAGTTCTTTTCCATTTGTTCTACTTTTACTTTAGAATGGGATGGCATGGATATAAAACTCTGTCAGATACTGGCAAAACAATTCTCAAATTAATGCAATGCAGTCGTTTTGACTCCTGGCCTGCTTTACTTATTCATACCTTATTTGTAGCTCCTGCTTCTGCTCTCCTGAAATATCTGAAAAGTTTCCCTAACAGAAACATAACTTCATATTTAGGACTCCTCCTTTAAGCTCTTTTGCCCCAACATCTTTTATTTTCACTCTTCTGATTTCCTGGCTGAGCAAGTACCTATTTCAGTTCCTCCTCACTGTCAGCGTGCGCTGCTATTAAGATCCCACCTAAGCTCCCATTTTTAGCTCAGCTGGTTTCAACACTACAATTATCTTCTCCCTGGCTTTCACGTACCAGTTCTCCAAAACACAACATGTGTGGAAAAGTCTCTCAACTCAGCAGTGTTACTGTGCTAACCTCCTTCTCAAATATGTGTTGGACTCCCTTTCTCTCACAACTCAATTGGTGAATTATCTTTCTCCTCGTAAGCCTCAGGATGGTGAACCCACTGCTATGAGCTTTTCCTCTGCACGTGCCACAGAACTGCTAAAATACTTCAGTTTAGGTAACTGCAGAATCCAACGATGTTATCTAAATATAAGAATATCTGATTTGGTAGGAAAAAAACCTATCTTCTCTTGAAGACAAGAGAAACCTTATCTTGCTTTCTAGCCTCAAATGGTTATATATTTTCTACACACTAACACAGTAATTGGTCATCCTGGCCTTTCCCATAGCACTGGGATTTTCCATCAGCAACCAAAGCTTAAGAGGCAGATTACTCCGGAGAGTGACTTCGCTTTTATCAGTCATTGTGTACATTACATTTATGCTGCCTCTAGAAATTAAAGCAGAATGGTGACAGAACAGGGAACCTACAACCTGACAGCACCTAAAGCATCTGCCTCGCTCCTTCCAAAGGCACCAGTGAACCTGGACAGCTATTTTGTGTTTCAGTGAGTACCCCTGTGTTTCAGTAACAGTGAGCAACGCTGACAGATTTATTCATCACAAAATAAATAAATAAATAAATAATCACAGAAACAACTGACAAATAGGGCCATAGTGGAATAGGGCTCACAGTATGAGCTAGAGGAGGCAGATCTTCAATTCCAGTAAGTAAGCAATTTCCATCTGTATTGCTCGAGTACAATGTCCTGCATGGGTGCGTGGACAGATGCTACATACCTGGCTGTGTTGTTCATTCAACATACCTGGCTGTGTTGTTCATTCAAAGCAGTATTAGCAGCTGCTAATTTATTTAACATTATTAAAGGTTTTTAACGTTTATTCATCAATCAACCCACAGAAAATGGGTTTGGTTGTACTACATGGTTTGCCGACCACTGGAAATGTTTTCTCCTTCACTGAACTGCTGTTAACTTTCACAATAAGGTAACTGCTTGAGAGATAGCACAAAAAAAAAAGAAGTTTTATTAATGTTTCATCACTTTCTTACCATGCCATCCAGATAATGGTTCTGCTCATCAGCATCTTTGTCAATGTCCAAAGCCAGCTATACAGGACAAGGGGGAAACAAGTATTAATGAACTTTTAACAGGGGCACAACCGCTAATGTATATAAAGCTGGAAAATTTTGGAAGGCATACAGAAGAGCGAGCCACTGCCCCCGTTTCCTGTAGAGACACGCGGAGCCTTGTTTGGTACAGTGACAGAACGGTATTCTCATTTCTGTTAAAGTCTGTTAAAATTATTCTGCTCTACAGTCCTAGAAGTAAAGCCTTACTACCAAATCAAAGCTTTATATACAGGATATGAGCATTTAAACATCAAGACATAACAGGAGAAATTCAGTCTTGCCTGCTAAAATACTGATCACTGATTTATATTAAGTTCTAAATAGAACCTAGGCCAAGAAAATGAGCTTTATAAGCACCACACACATACATACCTGCATATTTTTCAAAAGCAATTTGTTATTATAGCTTTTTTTCCCCAGAAAAGATAAGTTTAGCAGTATCCCTTTGCGCATCTTGATGTTTCTCTTTGTGTCTAACTGAATGCCACCAAAACTGTATCACTGCTATTGCACATCATGATACAGCTGAACCTCACAAAGAAAGAAGAGATTCACAGAACAGGCCCAAGCACTTCAGAATAAGCTAACTGCAACAATCTACCACAGCAGCCTCTAGGAGCAGCTTATAAATAGAAAGCCCCCTGTAAAGGACCAGAGGCTTGTGTCTCCCACAAGACAGGGTGAGAGATGAACACAGATAACTGAATATGAACACTGTTTACTGCAGCTCCCTGCGGGAGCTCGGCCGCTCACCGATTTCAGCCGGGTGACTTTGCTGGCCAGGCTGTCTGCCATGCGCTTGTTTTCAGCATCTAACATATCCTCCATGGCGCTTGGACTCTGACCTGGGATGGAAAGGAGAAGGCGTTTCGTCACTCCTCGTTATCGGCAGCTGCACGTTTGCTTATTGTGCAGCATGGGCAGCGGAGGGGCCGCGTCTGCCACCCTGGTGCTCCCCAATCCCAGGCAGGGTCGGCGACCGCTGCTCTGACCCAAAGGGCCGCTTCTCAACTTCACCACCAGCGAGGCCGTGACAGGGCCCGTGGCAAAGGAACCCTGAATGCACCAGCCTTAACACCCCAAAGCTGTGCTAGCTAAAGCTCTGAGACACCAGGGTTGACCCAGCACCCTCATTTGAGGACATGCTCTGACCACACTCCCCCTCCACCGTGGTGGTGTTTGCATGAAACCAAACAAATTTGGGACCCCCACGGTAGCGCATTTCTGTCACAACTGCTTTTTAGTCAATGAGGAAAAAAGCACTTTCTACCCTGCCCCAAGGCAGTACCTCACTGTACACCATTTCATGGTTTTGCTGGTTTTTCTACCCCCAAAACACCACCCATGTCGCTCCCCTGACACCGCCACGAGACCGGGAGTTACACGACCCTTGACGCCAACGCTTCAAGGGGGCAAAAGCAGCCACAGACCCCTAGCTGGGCTGCTCGGTCCCCCCCCCCAGGCTCTAAGGCAGAGACAGCACCTCCCCAACACCGAAATGGCGGCGGCGCCCCGCACCCCACATAGCGGCAGAGGGAAAGAGGGAGGAAAACCCCTCCATCCCAGCCCATTCCTCCCATCTCACCCTCACCTCGGCCCCACTCCGCCATGGCGGCGACAGGCCCCCGGGGCAGGCGACGTCGCGATCCCGCCTCAGGGGAGGAGCCCGCGAAGCTCCCGCCTCCACAAAATGGCGGCCGAGGCGGGGGCCGCCTCAGGGGAGGAGCCCGCGAAGCTCCCGCCTCCACAAAATGGCGGCCGAGGCGGGGGTCGCCTCAGGGGAGGGGCTGGTGTAGCTCCCCCCTCCACAAAATGGCGGTGGCCGCTTTGGCGCGGGAGGGAGCGAATCGCTGCTGAGCGTTAAGCCCCTTTGGGAGTTAATTAAGAGGTTAAGAGAAAACCCGCGGGGGTTGAGGTTCGGCTTCCCCCGCGCTGGGACCCCCGGAGCGTTGAGCGGGCGCCTGGGTTCAGCGTCTCCCGTGCCCCGAGCGCGTGTAGCGGCGGGGCAGGGCCTCCTCCGCCGCGGGCACGGCGGCGAGGGAGGGCCGGGGCGGGAGGGAGGCCGCCCTGCCCGCCTCGCTCCGCTCCTCTCGCCGGCCGGGCCCGGGCCGCCGCCGCCGGGAGCGCTCGCCCTAGGTAAGGCGCGGGCGGCCGCGCGGAGGAAGGGCCGGGAGCGGCTTGGAAAGGCAGGAGAGGCTGAAAGGGAAAGGAGGAAAACGGGTCGGGGGGAGGAATGGAAAGGGGGAGTGAAAATAGGGGCTGGAAGGAAAATAGGGAGTGCTGCCATCTCTGCTTCCTGTTACCGCCCGGCAAAGCCGGGGAGAAGTTAGCTACCCAAGTCCTGCCACACTGAGGAGTGAAGGTACCGCACTGTCCTTCGGAGAGGAGATGTTTTTCCCCGCTTGTATCTTATTTTATTTTTTATATCTTGATGTGCTGGCCCTCAGAACCCCCCGCATTGCCACTGCCTGGTGCCCAGCTGTGCAGCATCCGAGTGTCGCCTCTGCGGGCTGGATTGCAAGAGCTCCCGGTGCGACGCGCTGCTTTTCAGCCCCCGAAGCCGGCAAGGCTGCGCAGAGCAGCTAAACCTGTGGCTCTCCTGAAAATAATCATCGTTTTGTGCTCAGTGACGTGGTTCTTGTGAAGCACCTTCTCCCATGGTGTAAAAACACTGGCCATGGAGGTTGTCCATCACCTCGGCGAGGGGTTTTATATGAGCATGTGCCCTGTATGTCCTGTAATCCAGAATATAAGCACCGAGTGCCCTGTGTGCTGAACTACCCCTCTTCCAACAAACTCAACAAAATTCCTGTGATTTCTACCCCAAAAAATATTTTTACCACCTTAAAAGGCAGTTCATCCTTAAGTGAGCCAGGATGGTACCTGCCTTCGTGCCTTGCTTCCCTCTCCATCCCTTTTTTGCTCCGTGGGAATGGTTCTGGTGTGGGGTTTGGTGTTTTTTTTTTTTTTTCCCCTCCATTTTATTTAATTATTTATTTTCTTCCTGGGCAGTTACAGAAATCAGGACAGGCAGCAAAGGAGGAGGAGGAGGCAGGGAGCTATTTCAGGGAGCTGCTGTTATCTGTGCTGTGTTAATCCTCTGGCAGGGCTGAAGGGGGGGATGCTTTTCCCGAGCACTCTACCGGGAGCTGTGCATTAAACGCTAGAAAGCCAAGGGAGGAAGACCAGGATTAGAGGGGGAGAGAGAGGACGCAAGCCCCTGGTTTTTCTTGCCCTACCCATCTGCTCTGCTTTTACGGATGCAACAGAGTGAGCAATCTCACGTGTGGGTTTGGGGTGTTTTTGGAAGGGAGGGGGGATGTTTTTCCTGCTTCCTTTCCCCACCTTTTCCTCACTCCTTCTGTGCTCTCTGTGCACCGAGGTCCGTCTGCATCAGCGTTGTCCAGGAGCCCCTCACTCCCCTTCCTACCCATTTTGCTTCCTTCCGTAGCTGAGCTGGTGAGATAATGGAGCTGAGGACGGTGGTAGCCACGGTGGAAAGCGGGGAGCAAGATACAGTTCTCAAGGTGCTTCAGGTGTACAACCGAGAGGTGAGTGAGCATCCGAGCTCTGCCTGACGTCAGCCGCTGCTGTTCACGAGCACAGGAGCAGGCTGGCTGTGTTGTGGGGTTTCTGTCCCCTGGCCGTCTCCTCTAAGCACATCTGTCTCTGCGTTACTGTCATAGAAATGTCACAGACTGCTTCATTTTTTTTGCTTGCAGACAGTTTCATGCTTGGTGTTTTCTAAGGGAGCAGCTAAGTAGTGTCTCTTTATCTTGTTTTCTTGGTGTACAGGAATTAAAGAACAGAAAAGGCATTTCTTTTTTTTATCATCCAGAGTCCAAGTAAACATTATAGGAGAGTAGAAATCAGCATGAATATGAAACAGGAGGTGCTTTTATATTAAAGCAAGGTTTGGAGGGAAGAGCACTGAAGCCCAGGGAGGAGCTGCAGGTGAAATAACTACTGTGATTTGCAAGTCAAAGATCACTGCAGATGGACAAGGACGGGCTGCCGGGATTAGGCACAGCTGCTTGATCTGAAAGCCAACAATAAGAAAAGGGCAAAACTGAGGGGGATATGAAAAGACTGGCTAGGAAGCAAAAACGGAAGCATTTCTGTCCTTAAAGCAGCAAAGACGATCTGTGAGGGTAGTTCCCTTTTGAGAGAGACTCCAGCTGTCAGGGAAATGTCTTTCACAGGATTCCCACCAGTGTAGGGCTGGCCCTGCGGATCTCTGTGACTCATTCTGCACCATTCTTGAGTAGGTGGGAAGCAAGCAGGGAAAGGCTGTGAGTATTTTGCACGTGTGTGCAAGGGGAAAACGAGCAGCGGTTGTCAGCGGTTGCTTGTGAGACAGAAAATGTGGGCTAGGAAGCAGGAGACTCCCCAATAGAAAGACAGTTGGCAGGATGACCATCACCTAGAGGCTGTAATGCTGAAGGGATGCGGGGAACAAAGTGGGGGGGTTGATGTGTAAACAGCTCGAGGTGTCAAACCAAGATGATGTCAGTCAAATTCCCCCAGCTGGATTCTTGTCAGTACATCAAGCGTAGGAAACTTGTGAGAATGTCAGTGATTTTGCTAGTCAGTCTGGAAGGAATGGAGCAATCAAAGGGGATGTGACATTGCAGAAATGGACAGGAACCCACAAGGGGACTGTGAAGGGAAAGGAAGAGAACAAGGGGCTTGGCTGTCTCCAGAGCATGTAGGTCCACGGAGCAGCCCCGCATAACGCGGTGCAACAGCCTGTGCATGTCTCAGCACCCAGCACTGAGGCTGAGGGGACCAAAGCCGCCCCGGGGACCGGGGTGACAGGGACCCAGCAAGCCTCAGCGTCTCCTTGCGAGCAGCTTGGTGGCCTGGCATCCAAGAAAGCATCCGTGCAAAGGAGGTGCGAAAGAGGTGACAGGGAGTGTGAAGAAAATGGTGGAGATGGTAGTACAGTGATACCCACAGCCTCTGTCTATAATCTATAGAAAACCATACATAGAAATCTACAGAAATACTGACTTTCTGTACATTTTTTTTTCCAGAAGCACACAGTGGGTAAAGCTCTGGGGCTGTCCTAGTGCAGGTGATCAGGCTGCTTAATCTAATGGTTCCTGTCTCACCTGTGAGACATTTTACCGTGCGAAAGAGAAGCTCCTGCACACTACGTGCTTGCTCTGTGGGACTCTGCTGGAAACGCTCAGAGCAAAAGGGCGATTTCAAGCTCTTTGCAGTGCGTTCTTGATATGCTTGCTGCAAAGCCTGGCTTATGGAAGAATTGTGGGAACCACCGGAGGCTCCAGAATGTGTTTGCTGGCCACAACGCAGCCAAAGTTGCTGAGAGATCTTGGTGTCTGTTTTGGGTGGCGTTCAAGCGCAGTTCAGTTTCAGTAACAGAGTAACACAAGGCAGCAAAGCACACACTGCGAGGTGCCATGTGGAGAAGGGTGCTTACCCATGCTAATCAGTGGTGCTTAAAGAACATCAGCCAAGTAACAGTTGCATTTCCAGGCACCGTAGGAATGAAGAGCACAAAGGAACTGTTTGCAAATAATAAGGCAGTGCTTTCAGGGAAGGAAGAATGAATATCAAGGGGAAAAATGTATTGACAAAGCTTGGGATGTGCTGAGGTGGCAGTGAGCAGGAGGAATTAAAATGTTACACCGTGATGTGAAATGCTGCACTGTGGTTGGGATGAATATCTACTCAGTTCCTGCAGTGTTCAAAAATAAGTAAAATAAATACAAATAATGGGCATTTTTGTGGCATTCAGCCTTTATCGCAGAGCCAGTGAGGAGGTAACCTTTATCACAAGTGTTCCTCAGAGATGACTGAGGGACACAACCTCTGGGATAACGGGCATGGAGCTCTGCAGGCTTCTAACCTGTCCCTTGAACTTCATTCTTTCTCCTCTGCCCCTACAGAAATCTCAGTGCTTCACCTTTGACGATGAGGAGCGGGAGGAGAGGAAGGTGAGCAAGTTGTTTGGGTTCTTCTCTAGTTGGGTGGAGAGGTCTGCTGCTGCTCTGTACTTGGGTGCAGCAGGATTTTGTGGTGACCAATTTTGGAGGGAAGAGATGAGGGCTTTTTTTTTCTCCACAGACTTGAAGACACGCTTGGTATGATGTGCACAAAGCACCTGGCTTCAGCTTTCCAGCAGTAGATGATGCTTTAGGATGTTTTAGATGCTAAAAGTCAGCAGCTTCCCATCCCTAGGGCCTCCTCTGGGTTCAGGGATGCACTTCTTGTGCCATGGCCTGACCATGCTGAATGTGTTCACTGGCAGCTAATGCTTTCCTAACTACAGCCTACAGCCCAGGACTGGGTCTGGGGAGATCTGAGCTCGCTGCTAGTGACTGAGTGGGCTAGAACAACAGGATAGGCCACAAATTGGGACAAATTCCCTTCTTGGGTTTCTCTTCTGAAATCCCATCTTATTCCTGGTGCTCAGCCCTTCTGGAGGGTTAGCCCTGGGTACAGGCTCTGAAATCAAATGTGACTCGGTCAGAAGCAGCGGTCGCTTGCTCAGTTCTGACAGCAAATTAATGGTTTTCCTTCTGCCCAGAAAATGGCCCAGCTGCTGATCAAGTTCTTGGAAAGGGAGCTACAGCCATCCTGCCAGGTTACGTGTTTGGAGAGCATCCGCATCCTGTCCCGGGACAAGCACTGTCTTGACCCTTTCACCACCAAGGAGGGCCTGAAGACCCTCTCCAGGCACGCCGGCATCGATTACTCGGAGGAGCTCATCCGAGAGGTCCCGGACTTGGACGTAATCCTGGAATCCCTCAAATGCCTCTGCAACATTGTGTTCAGCAGCGCCAGGGCGCAGGAGCTGACGGCAGAAGCACGGCTCGTGGTGGGCCTGGCAAAGCGCATCAAGCTCTACAACGAGAGGAGCCTCCCGCACGAAGTCAAGTTCTTCGACCTGCGCCTGCTCTTCCTGCTCACGGCGCTGCGGGTGGACGTGCGGCAGCAGCTCGCCCAGGAGCTCCGCGGCGTCAGCCTCATGACGGACACGCTGGAGCTCACGCTCGGCGTCAAGTGGATGGACCCGTACGAGGTGGCCGCCGATGAGGGGCTTCTCCCGCCTTTGCCGCGGCAGGAGACGGAGCGAGCCATGGAGATCCTGAAGGTGCTCTTCAACATCACCTTTGATTCCAGCAAGAGGGAGGTGGATGAGGTGAGCTCCGGGGCTACCCGTTCCCGGGGAGCTGGAGGCAGGGAGGAGGCTGCGGGCTAAAGGGGGAGCGGGCGCCAGGAGATTCCTTTTCCTCATCAAAATTTTGATTTTGTTTTGGAGCCAGGAAGACGCTGCTCTGTACCGGCACTTGGGTGCCCTCCTGCGCCACTGCCTCATGATCTCTGCTGATGGAGAGGACCGGACGGAGGAATTCCACAGGTCTTTATTAGATTTTGAGAAAGTAGAGATTTTGAGAAAGTAGAGATTTTGAGAAAGTAGAGATTTTGAGAAAGT